>JAAONU010000004.1:0-161930 GCA_012932295.1 Cyclina sinensis
AGTTATTGAAAACCACGTGGAGATGATGTCTTAGGGTTTACTTGACACTTCATATAAGTAAATAAAGGTTTACTTCACACCTTCGCCTAAAGGTGGGAAGTTGAGTAAGCCCCTTCTCAGGTAACCAAACGGGTCCTTTTTTATTTCGCTTACGGATCTGTAACTTCTCTTCCTTTATTTTTACAGATGGAAGATTTACAGTCTGACAGTATATTTGATATAGCTCGTGGTAACACGCAGACATTCCTGGAAGAATTTGATTTATATGATGATGTGGAACAATTTCTTAGGAGGCCAGATGATAGATTCATATCATATCGGTCAATGTACTTAACTGATGCAGAGACTTCGCTGGGGTTAAACTACAAACTCGATACGGATGGCATTGTGGTTGAAATAGACTCACTCTCTGCTATAAAATTCCCTTTCCGTTATGTTCAGTTTCTCCCTAACAACGAAAATAGTGTTCTTCCAGTTTTCACATTTTGAAGAAACATTTATCCCTCACAAATTATAGTGTAGAAACGTTAAAACGTTGTATAGGTATTCAGTTAGTAAGTGATGCTGGCTGGCAGATTATTACAGCGTTGGTTCCAGACAGTAGAATGACCATTCGTAGAAATAATTTTAAAGAAGAACTAACCGATTATTTCAAAAGTGTCCGACCAGTTATTACAGCAGAAGGTATTGGAATTAGGATCCGAAGACTTGTGTCGTTTCTACATTCAAAAAGAATAAGGTGTCACAAATAAAGCTGGCATGTATTGCCTGAGGACAGGTCGTTTATTTTAGAGTTATTGCACCAATGCTTTTGTTGAAACAGAGTGTCCACCTGGTTTAGAAGGAAGTATTTTGGATTTAGATTCGGGGAAAGAGAAACTGGCTTGATATACTTGAACAAAGATTTTGAAATAAATAATATTATAAGTATATCTATTCATACAGCGGTAACTGTTTCATCAGTCTTCCCAATATGCATCTCACGTGGGCACGAGAAGGTGTAGAAGAAATAGTTGGAAATAGAGGTGTTCTAACTCTGTGTTCTCTTTCCGTGAAGTTTGCAACTTTCAAGTAATTTGGATGGCCGTGCAATAGATATTAAAGCGGATTTGCAACAAGTTTGTAAATACCCAGAGAAAATAACAATTTATACAGTTGTATGTTGATAGTCCGCACCTGTACGCAAACTGTATTCATCAGTATCAGGAGGGTATTATTACTTGTGGGCTGTTGCATAAAGAGACAATGGGTTACTTAAGGAGACAAGCTGAAGAATATTTGTTATGTTTCACGTGAAAACTGTATGAAGCTTACAGGTAATTTAAACATCCGACTTGAAGCTGTCACAAGACTAACAGATGTTCCCGACGTTATTGTACCGAGTGCATACATTTGTACTGAAAGCTAAAACTGTTACTTACTAAACATCCCATGATTGTACCATTCTTCGACAGCAGCTGGAACAGCAAGGTCAAGGTTTATGGATTCGCTCAGAAATGTAGCCACTTACATTTATGATAACCTCTACAAACTAAAGAGATGAACTGGAGAAGAGGTGGATTTATTGCTGGTTGGTCAAGTTATCAACTGGAGCTTGCAAATGAGATGTTCTGGTGGGGAAAACCAAATAGCTATCAAGACGCTATATACAGTGTAAATCTTGGGCCCGGGATAAGCGGAGAAAACAGATCTACAACACACTCTTTAGGATTTCTAAGACTCGATGCGGTGAACACCTGTGCCGTTGACGAGCAAAGTATACCACCTCTACATTACTGGACAAGGCAAGAAATTGATACAGAAAGGGTCAAAAGACTGTTCACTTTCTCAGATTTTCTATCTTGCAGTGACAGAGTTTTAGAAAGTAGACTGTTAATAACTTTGTGTGGAGATGTTTTGACAGATCGCCGACGTCGAATAGAAGACAGACCTCGAAGCCTTTGTCTGATCTACGTGGTGAGAGAATTCCTTCTTGGGCTGAACTTAGGGGTTGCATTGGTGTCAAGCAACTAAGCGAAAGTTGTGTAAACGCGAGCAGTTCAAGTTTCCGTATGTCTTCGGTCACGCTCTTGGAATGTTAAGTAATGAAAGAAATGTAAGAGATGTTATAGAAGCAGGTTCTTGAATGTTTAAAAACTCAATTTTTTCCTTTCTTTTCAAAGCTATGACAGTCATCGTAATTTGAAGTTTTGCTGGATTGGAAATGGTTTTGGTGCGCGTATTGCACAGCACTTGTGAACTGAACGAAGAAATAGATTATCAGGTTATTACATCCGAGATAATAGACATTATGGACAAGAGAGACTTAGTGCATCGAAGTAAATTTTTGCAGAACAAAGTTCATGTATTTCCTTGGATTGGAACTTATATACGATCGTCTTAAAGTAGCAGGGACTCCAAAAGAGAGAAAATTTGTTGGTGTTTACTTTCGTGTCATGCATAGGTCTGCTTCAAAACGGAAAGTTTGTACATTTGGCCAACATGAAGGACTTGCTTCAGGAGTACCAGTTTCTCAGACAAGATTACAAAGTCTTAAAATTCTGTCTCAAAACAGACTGCCAAATGTGTTCTATGCAACTGTGTATTGTCTTTGTGAATCGATCCCAGTATTGATAGAACTAGTGGAGAAAAAAGACCAAAGACGGACCCGAGAAAATGAGATATTAAACGAAGAAACTGATATTATAGACAGATCACTGCCTGTGGTTGAAAATGGAAATAGAGAGGAAGTTATTTACAGAGTTGCCATTAGAAGACATGTTCCGGGTGCATCTCTAAAACATTGGACTTCAGACGAAATCAATGTAATTGCTTTATTACTTGATGATAAAACTGAAACCCAAACATGGCGTTCGCTGTACAGACTATATACTGAAACTTGCCATAAAAATGGCCTAGCGGATAGATCATTTTTCAGCTTTAAGAGTGCTTGTTTGCGTTTGCTTGAGAAAGAAAACGCTGAAAATTTGAAATTGAAGGACGTGTCCTGACGTTATCTTTACAAAAATGTAAGATATACCCGACAATATATATACTATATCTGAAACAAACTATAAAATGTTTTAAGCACTACATTGTGTGTGTTGTAAATACAGTTTTGTAAGTGTCTAATACTGAAAATGACTTTCATGAAACGAACATTTATAATTGAGAAAGATATGTTTTCTTGGTAGTAGATTAATACTAACATCTGGTTCAGGATAATCTTAATTTTAACTTCAAGGGGACATGTTAGTTGTACAGCTACCTTCAGGTCAGCTCTTATAGGTTTTTTTTCTTTATATACTTTCCTAATTTATAGAGGGATGTCTTATTTCTGCTGACTGTATATATGAAAAGTACAACAACATTTGGGTAGGAGAATGTTTTAAAGTAAACAAGTATTAACAAACAATATAAACATTTCATAAAAAACAATACCAAAAAATGTAGTATTTCTAACTACAAAAGGTTGGTGAATTTATAACTAAAATCAATACAAAAATAATTATGATTATTTCTAGTACCTATGAAGTGGTAAGTGAGGTAACTTTTGTAACCTCAAACTGATCGCCCGATCATTTTCGTATGCTAGCTCTTAACCCTAACCCTAACAGTATTCCTAACCCTAAACCCTAACCCTAACCCGTAAACCCTAACCCTAACCCTAAACCCTAACCCTAACCCTAACCTTAACCCTAACCCTAACTCTAACCCAAAACCCTAACCCTAACCTCTAAACCCTAGCTTTACTATATACCCTAACCCTAACCCTAACCCTAACCCTAAAAAAACTCTAACCCTAACCCTAACCCTAACCCTAGGGTTAGGGGTTTGGGTTTAGGGTTTGGGTTTAGAGTTAGGGTTAAGGGTTAGGGTTTAAGTTCAGGTAACGTAAGTGTACCGGATATTTGATTCAGCTCTTCGCTAAATTTTGAGTTAGAGTTAGGGCTTAGGTTAGGGTTATGTCAGGGTTACGGTTTGGGGTTAGGGTTTGTGTTAGGGTTTGGGGTTTAGGGTTGGGTTTGGGGTAAGGGTTTGTGTTAGGGTTAGGGTTTAGGGTTTGGGTTAGAGTTAGGGTTAGGGGTTAGCGTTACGTTTAGTTGTACACACAATTATTGCTATTGGGGTTATTGTTCACGTTACAGTTAGGGTTTAGTCTAAGGTAATTTGAATTCCCGCCAACTTTATTTGGCGCGCAATATTCCCGCCTTTTACAACGAGTATTTTATTTTTAGAAACATACGCAATGACTTTCAAAATGGCCGCTTCTATATTCATATAGACAAGAATAGAATTGAATACTTTCACTTGCAAAGATAGCACATAAAGGTTCGAACCAGAGGCATTTAAGCTGCAAAACCACGGGACATTACCTGTAAAAATCGAACCATAAGTACAAAAGCTTTGGCTCTCCGATACAGGATAGCAGGCAAGGTCAAGGGTTCAATCCATTTTGCTTATATGTATTTACTTTGTTTGCAATTATATCAATTCTTTTTACAAATTAAGGGATGACAATACAAACAATATATTGTAGGTATTCAATTACATAAAAAAATCGTTTACCTTTTAATAATAATCCATTCTTTTTAAACAATCACAACTGAACAATACAAAACACGTCCTTCCTCTTCCATACATCTATTCAAAATGGCGGTTAAGAAATACACGCATGCGCAATGTCGGTACTGACGTACCAATATTCCCGTCATGCATTTGCGCATGCGCAGCCTACTTCCGTTCAAACCTACTTCCGTTCAAAAGGTAGCTTTACTATATACCCTAACCCTAACCCTAACCCTAACCCTAAACCCTAACCCTAACCCTAACCCTAACCCTAACCCTAACCCTAACCCATGCATTTGCGCATGCGCAGCCTACTTCCGTTCAAACCTACTTCCGTTCAAAAGGTAGCTTTACTATATACCCTAACCCTAACCCTAACCCTAACTCTAACCCTAACCCTAACCCTAACCCTAACCCTAACCCAAAGGTTAACCTTAATTAATTTGCTTGCAAAAGCCAATAGCCTACTTTAACTATAATCCACCTGCAGGTTAACCTTTCAGATTTATTGTAATCAAGAACATGACTCTTTACGTGAAGAGTAAACTTATAGAAAAACCTAGTGTTAAACAACTGCTCAGATTATATGTAGGTTACGTCATCAAATAACAACTATTCCACATTAAGCTAATCTTACGATCTTTAATCCCATAAATTGATTAGGTAAACTATATCACGCAATCGCTATATGTAGTATAGCCGTAATAAGCTTTCCCCTAACCCATAACCCAGAACCATATCACGCGAATGGGACGCATTGAGTGAACACGATTAACTCATTCCAAACATAAATTACTTCTTTCTCTTGTGATAAGTTTACTCTAGACACATACTTTTCTCATAATGCTGTTCATTTTAATATACTCAAAGACCTCAAAATCGTGACTCTAGTAACTTTGATCATTATATTCTTTATGATCTGTACTATCAACATCAACAAATTTATTATAGATTTTAAGCTAGTCAGCCAAACCAGTGAATTAAGACAATTTATTCACTACACTAGTCAAATTAATAATTGATTTATATTAAAAAAATAATTTCGGACAGTCGCTCACTGAATTCAAAATACTTCATCTTCGTTTTCATTCAAAAGGTCATGGCTGCGCGCAAATTTCTCCGCAACGACTGATCTCGGACATTGTGTCTGATGGCCATTCGTCTCTCACCGCTAAATTGATCATGCTAAGTTGTCAATTACTTGCGGGGAAATTGGTAATTACTGGTTAGATATCCAGGAAAGCCGGTTAGGTGGACTGACCACTGAGATATGCCTAAAAAGATGTTTAAATCGTCGTAAAAAGTACATACAATCAAACGAAAGGTCATCAATTTTGTCTGGCTACAAAAATACAATGAATGACTAAATGAACTTTAAAACACTACCTGCAGAAGTGATCATTTAAAAAAGACAAAATCAATTTTATAGTTTCGTTTATATAAACATTTACCTTGAAATTCCTACAAATATATTCCTGTACAATAATAATTGAAATAAACACTGCCACTGAAACGACTTGCTTCATTGAAGGCCCGAGCAAAAGTGACACAGCGTTCTTTTAACAGTTCTTATGCGCGCGCAGAATCACCTGATATTTAAACAACCAATCAGTGCACAGGAAGGCGGAGTTACACAAAGGTAAACCACGGCTTACCATATCACGCCATACACAAAGCTAAACCAAGGTTTACCATATCACGCCATACCTAAACCAGGGTTAACCTGGCTATACATTATCACACGATCGGTAATCCTCGCCTTCAAAGAGATTTAATACAAACAGATTTCTTTCTCCTCTTGTCAAATTGCTTATAACAACGTTCCTGGTCAAAATCATTGCCAAATTTGCAAAAATGTCTATTGAAGTGTCTATCAAAGTATTAATTATTACAATTATTTATATTTCATATAACGTGAACAGAAAACACTAACACGACTTCTCCATTAAAAACACAATATCTTACAAAGAAAGTTTGTTAACGACTGACAAAGAACCATCACATGAAAAGAACAAAACATTCACACAAAGCATCATATAAGATTTTGCAACTATCACAAGCACTGAAATACTAAAAACGTTTTTGAACATACCACAAAAAATCATTCTTTTAAAAACAACAACAATTCTTCCTTACACTAACAACAACAAATTGATTCAATAAAAATCTTGACATACACAGAATTTTACTATCCCAAATAAAACAAACATACTTCCACTAAACCAACGAAGATTCCACTTGTTATACAATTTCAAATATATAACCCGCATCTAAAGACTACGCATGCGTAATAGAAAATGTCTGAACATTTCTATATATAGTAACAAATGCGCATCTCAGATGCGCATCTTTCGCACTTTGCCTATTCCCTAACCCTAACCCTAACCCTAACCCTAAACCCTAACCCTAACCCTAACCCTAACCCTAACTCTAACCCCTAACCAACTCTAACCCTAACCCTAACCTTAACCCTAACCCTTTCGATACAGCATAGCAGGGAAGGTCAAGGGTTCGATCCATTCTGCTCATATGTATTTACCTTGTTTGCAATTATATCGATTAATTTCAACAATTAAGGGATGAAATTACATACAATTTCTTGTAGGAAGTCCATTACCTAAAAAAAATCGTTTACCTTTTATTATTAATCCATTCTTTTTCAACAATCAAACTGAACAATACAAAACACGTCCTTCCTCTTCAATACATCTATTCAAAATGGCGGTTTATGAATGAGCATGCGCACTCACTTATTTTACAGCCACGTGACACAAAATGCCGGATATTTAAAAAATATCCCATAATACTTTTCGCGCATGCGCCTCAGGGGGGTGCAAACTCTGGGGGTGCAAGAGGTAGTTCTCCTATATACCCTAACCCTAACCCTAACCCTAACCCTAAACCCTAAACCCTAACCCTAACTAACCCTAACCCTAACCCTAACCCTAATTATGGTTTATTTGCACCCGTGGCCCTGACCTACTTTGAGCCTGGGGGTTTCAAACTTCCAGTCGGTAGATATTGATGAAACTTGGCACACTTGTAGATCTCGATCAGGGGGAGTGTAATTCGTCGAGTTTTCCCGACCGGGTTAACTTTCTCTAGGAGTTATGCCCCCTTGAATTTGGGGCCACCGGGAGACGTCAAAAGTTAACCCTCCCGCGATTACGTAACACTTTTCGTGACCTCTAATGGTCAATAATTCATGACCTTGACCTGACCTATAACCCTGCACAAATAAAAAAGTTCTTTGGCTTTGGCACAAATTTTCGATTTTGCCACCTTTCCTAGGTTACATTTGAAACCCTGCATAAGTCTGCAAATTTGAACGAACCTTGGGTGAGATTTTGTTTTATGTTCGATCCTGGGTTTTTTGGTCTCAAAAGATGCGGGTCGTCGAGACCTTTCGATACCTGGTATTAGCCAGGTCCTCCGCTTCCATATAAGGAAATTATGCCATTTTTTTCAGTCGGTTTTCAGGATACTTTCCTGTTTCCCATGGCCCTTTTCCAAATTTGGGCATAAAAAGTATAACTTAATAGGGATTTGCTCGGAGTGAACTGCAGAGCATAGAGCTTATAAGGACCTTTAAAATGACGTATTAAACTTAGTTCTAGCCTGTCGGGTTCAATAGTAACAGGCAAAAAACAGTGAAAATTTAGTAATCCGACGGTTTTTTTCACAAACTTTCGGCAATTATTTCTAACTAAGTATAAGCAAATTCAGAAATTAATTTATGCGATTTTAAAGTACTATTTAATACCTATTCATTCCATGTATTGCGCGGCTTTAAAGCTTATATTTTAAGGGTCTACCAGCTTGAACCCCAGTACCACCCTTGGGCACTCATTTAGCGTCTTTTTTACATTTGTCGGCGTCGGAAAGGCTCTATTTATTATTTTTTTTTGCAGGGTTTTGCATTTTTATGTTGCGCTATGTTTCCTCTATTGAAAACTGCTCGTTCTATTAACATGAACAAGTTTGTCCGTCTGTACGACTCGAAAAATAGGCCACTAGCGGTAAATTCACGGGAAATAGAACGGATTTTTGTAAAAATGTGGTTACTTGTGTGAGCTACCCTGAACAGACGGACGGATATATCTATATATATTTTATTTTGTTTATTAGGCAAGACAATGTTCTACAATATGGTGTTTATTTTATAATTTTATCTTAATAAATGTTGTCATAATTAATATTCAAAAATAAGGAAAAACCGCGATTTTTTTACCGCGCGGCCGATTTTTCCGAAAATGGTACTACTTTCACTAGCTGTCCTGAACAGACGGATAGACATATTTTATTATAATTTTCTTTATTTATTAGGCAAGGTAATACTCAACATAATATTGTTAATTGTATAATTATATCTTTATTAATAATGTCAAAATTAATAATGAAAAAAACGCGGTATTTTTGTTTCGAGCGGCCGAAATTTCGGAACATATGACCATTTTGGCTAACTGTATTGAACAGACAGACGGACATATATACAGTTGTTTTATATGTTTTATTAGGCAATAAAATTTACTACAATATAGTGTTTATTTTATAATTCTATCTTAATAAATAAAGTCAAAATTAATAATTGAAGATAATGAAATTTTTATTCTGTGAGGCCGATTTTTTTAGAAAATGTGACTATTTTCGCTAACTGTTTGGAACAGACGGACGGACATATTTTAAAATAATTTTCTTTGTTTATTAGCCCATTATTTTGTCTACAATACCATGTATAATATAGAATTATATCTAAAAAAATAAAGTCAAAATAAGCATTTGAAAGTAATGCATGTACGCGACTTCTTCATTGCGCGCGGCCGATTTTTACTAAGTATGACTATGAAATAGGGTTACTTTCACCACCTGTCCTGAACAGACGGACGGACATATATTCAAGTGTTTTATATGTTTTATTAGGCAAAGTAACATGCTACAAAATAATGTTAATTTTGTACTTTAATCTTAATAAATAAGGTCAAAATTAATATTTGAAAATAATGAAATTTTTATTATTTTTTTTAGAAAATGTGACTATTTTCGCTAATTGTCCTGAACAGACGGATAGATATATTTTAAAATAATTTTCTTTGCTTATTAGGCAATTGTTTTGTCTACAATACCATGTATAATATATAATTGTATCTTAAAAAATGAAGTCAAAATAAGCATTTGAAAGTGATACATATACGCGATTTCTTTATTCCGCGCGGCCGATTTTTAGTTAAGTATGGCTATTTGATTGGGTTACTTTCAGTAGCTGTCTTGAACAGACGGACGGAGATATTTTACTATACTTTTCTTTGTTATTTTGGCAATATATTTCTCTACAGTTTGATATATAATTTTTAATTATATCTTTAAAAATGGTGTCAAAATAATCACTTGAAATTAACGAAAAACTTAATTTTTTTTATCTTGAGGCTTATTTTGCCTAAGTATCCTGAACAGACGGACGGACATATTTTAATTCAGTTTTTTTCTTGTATAAGGCAAATAAATGTTCTATAATATGCTGTTTAAAATATAATTATATCTTTAAAACTGAAGTCAAAATTACCGTTTGAAAGTAATGCATATACGCGATTTCTTTATTCCGAATGGCCGATTTTCATTAAGTACAGGAGTACTTTCGCTACCTCACCTGAACAGAAAGACGGACATATTTTCATATTATTTATATTGCTTAATTTCTGAGGCATTTATCTACAATATGATGTATAATACATACTTATATCTTAAAAAGTAAAGTCAAAACAAGCATTTGAATCCAATTGTTTCTTGCACTTTGACACTTGGATTTTTCTTATAAAAATGTTGAAATGCAAAATATTGCCTTACTTTGAACTCGTTTTTCTTTTATAATTATTCGATTTTTTTCAATTATTTTTTCCTGGTTATTATGAACTGTTTTTCTTTTAAAGATCTGTGTATGTATATGTGTGTCTGTACTTACATGTCCGTCTGTACGTCCGACTGATATAGGGGTAGTATAAGGTACGAAAAAAATATAGTTTTCAATCATTTTAATGCCTGCAAATATAAAAATACAATTATTTCACATGAATTTTTGATTTTTCTTGTACCACGGATATTCGATAAAGTTGAAACAGGAAGCATCTTATGTTGTTCGTCCGTCTGTTCCTATCCGAAACATTTGCACTTATACCACTGTCTGTAAAGAGGAAAAGTAGTGTTTTATATCATTTTCAAAGTATTATTATTTCATATCTTAGACGGATAGCTTGAAGATTAATACATATTATTATTGATATGAGACTGCACTTTCAGAAAATGATAATTCGGAAAGGTCAGAGGTCACAGGGTCAAAAGGGGAGACAACCAAAGAGGGTCTCTGACAATGAAAATAGGCTATTTTAGACCTATTTGACATGCAATAAAATAAACGAATGACTTCGAATTTAAAAAGTAAATGCATATTCGTAAATAGGTTATTATAGTTTATCATTATACCAAATATGGAATGAATTGGAGATAAAAAAAAATTTTTCCAAAAAGGGTCAACCCCGAACCCTAAAATTAAAAAAAAAATTCTAAAAAATCAACCGTTCAAGTTATTTCAGTTTTTACTTCGGATTCGTAAATAACACACTTAAAGACATAATATATGTAAGTTTGAAGTAAATCGGAGACGAAAAATTTTTTTTTGAAAAAAACCTAAAAGGGTTACCCCTTTGTGTTTTTTTTGACCAAAATTTTTTTTATCTCCGATCTAGTCATGTAATATATCATTTTGTTCGTCTTGGTGAGTACTATCCGAATCTGCATTTATTTTTGACAATTACTACCATATAAGGGTTATCCCACCATATAAGGAAAGTTGTATCCCATGGCCCTTTTGAAATTTTAACCCAGTATGGAAACAATCCGTTTTAAGGCCATATATGGACAGATATATAGAAAGGGGTCATAACTGTGTCATTATTCTTAATTAGAGCATCAAGGGGAGATAAATAACAATTTGGCACGGCACTATAGCAACACCTACATATCCGGTGGTCAAATTTTCATTGCAAAAGATAAAGTTCCATAACTCTCCCAAACAACTCCAATAACCTCCCCTGATATAACTGTGATGTAATACCCGTAGTATTACCATACATTATGCAATATTTGGTAATAGGGCCACGGGAAACCACTCAGGGCCACAGGAAACAATACCAGGGCCATGGGAAACATGTTCAGGGCCACGGGAAACAAATGAAATTTTCTCAGGGCCATGGGAAACAATCTCAGGGCCACGGGATGCAAAAAACCATAGCCCTAACCCTAACCCTAAACCCTAACCCTAACCCTAACCCTAACCCTAAATTACATACAATTTCTTGTAGGAAGTCCATTACCTAAAAAAATCGTTTACCTTTTATTATTAATCCATTCTTTTTCAACAATCAAACTGAACAATACAAAACACGTCCTTCCTCTTCAATACATCTATTCAAAATGGCGGTTTATGAATGAGCATGCGCACTCACTTATTTTACAGCCACGTGACACAAAATGCCGGATATTTAAAAAATATCCCATAATACATTTCGCGCATGCGCCTCAGGGGGGTGCAAACTCTGGGGGTGCAAGAGGTAGTTCTCCTATATACCCTAACCCTAACCCTAACCCTAACCCTTAACCCTAACCCTAACCCTAGAGTTAGGGTTAAGGGTTAGGGTTTAAGTTCAGGTAACGTAAGTGTACCGGATATTTGATTCAGCTCTTCGCTAAATTTTGAGTTAGAGTTAGGGCTTAGGTTAGGGTTATGTCAGGGTTACGGTTTGGGGTTAGGGTTTGTGTTAGGGTTTGGGGTTTAGGGTTTGGGTTTGGGGTAAGGGTTTGTGTTAGGGTTAGGGTTTAGGGTTTGGGTTAGAGTTAGGGTTAGGGGTTAGCGTTACGTTTAGTTGTACACACAATTATTGCTATTGGGGTTATTGTTCACGTTACAGTTAGGGTTTAGTCTAAGGTAATTTGAATTCCCGCCAACTTTATTTGGCGCGCAATATTCCCGCCTTTTACAACGAGTATTTTATTTTTAGAAACATACGCAATGACTTTCAAAATGGCCGCTTCTATATTCATATAGACAAGAATAGAATTGAATACTTTCACTTGCAAAGATAGCACATAAAGGTTCGAACCAGAGGCATTTAAGCTGCAAAACCACGGGACATTACCTGTAAAAATCGAACCATAAGTACAAAAGCTTTGGCTCTCCGATACAGGATAGCAGGCAAGGTCAAGGGTTCAATCCATTTTGCTTATATGTATTTACTTTGTTTGCAATTATATCAATTCTTTTTACAAATTAAGGGATGACAATACAAACAATATATTGTAGGTATTCAATTACATAAAAAAATCGTTTACCTTTTAATAATAATCCATTCTTTTTAAACAATCACAACTGAACAATACAAAACACGTCCTTCCTCTTCCATACATCTATTCAAAATGGCGGTTAAGAAATACACGCATGCGCAATGTCGGTACTGACGTACCAATATTCCCGTCATGCATTTGCGCATGCGCAGCCTACTTCCGTTCAAACCTACTTCCGTTCAAAAGGTAGCTTTACTATATACCCTAACCCTAACCCTAACCCTAACCCAAAACCAAACCCTAACCCTAACCCTAACCCTAACCCTAACCCTAACCTCTAACCCTAACCCTAACCCTAACCCTAACCCGATGGTTATGATTATGGATACTTGTACATTTGAGGTAAGTGAGGTAACCTTTGTAACCTCAAACTGATCGCCCGATCATTTTCGTATGCCAGCTCTTAACCCTAACCCTAACCCTAACCCTAAACCCTAACCCTAACCCTAACCCTCTAACCCTAACCCTAACCCTAACCCTAACTAACCCTAACCCTAACCCTAACCCATTCCCCAAAAAAGGGAGAACACTCAGTGAAAAACGATAACAGTTCAAATGTTTGTTCCTTTGAATTTGCTAAATGATACTATTCATTTTTATTGAACTATGTTTTTACAGTTTATTGCAGTTTTTCCTCTTAGAAATGTTAAAAAAGATGTAGCATAAAAAGTCACAAATCGGTCGTTCTTTACCATATTTTTTTTCATCAGGTTACAGTTTCATTGAATGGATCTCGACTGCAATATTTTCGTTTTTAATTTTTAGAACGTTCATAAGAATGAATACTGTTCTTGTATCATTTGTGTATCTATCTTTTCTAATGACAACCGTTCCATCATTTCAGTATCGTCCGCTAGTCTTAAATGTGCTTTAACAATTCGTCATAGAAAATATCTCTTAGAACATTCTAAAAGATTGCTAGACGTATATGACGCAATTTACGCATTTTTGTTCTTAAAAAAGAATTATATTAGAATTTAACTGTAGTATTTTCTGTTTTCTTTCTTAGAACGTACTGCAGAATGAAGACTGATAATTTTAAAACCATTTTTGTGTGTGTCATTACTAATGAAAACTGCGCCACCATTCCAGTATGTTCACTGAACTTAAATAGACTCTTGATCATTTATCATAGATAATCTCTTAAAACGTTTTAAAAGAATGTTACAGCTGTAGGAATTTAATCGCAAATTGTTTTACGCCATTTTGTTAAGAAAGTTCTAATGATTTTATAACTTTTATTCATTTGAATAAGATTAGAACTCGAATGTAGTATTTTTCGGTTTTCGTTCTCAAAACGTTCTAGAGAATGAAATTTAATTCGTGTTCTTTTTCTACTTTTTTGTTGTTTGTCATAGAACGTCTTAAAGAATAAAATCTGGATTTTTTTTCAACTTTTCTGTTTTTAGAACGTTCTAAAGAATGAAATCTGATTTTTTGTTGCTTTTCAAATTTTCTGATACTTTGCGCTCTTACTCTTCAGAATGTTCTAAAGAATGAAATCTGATTTTGTTATTTTTCAACTTTTCTGTTTTACGTTTTTAGAATGTTCTAAATAATGAAATCTGATTTTGTTGTTTTTCAACTTCTCCGTACTACGTTTCTAGAACGTTCTAAACAAAGAAACCTTTATTTTTGGTTTTTCATCTTTTTCGCTCTTATTCTTTAGAACGTTCTAAAGAATGAAATCTGATTTTGTTGTTTTTCAACTTTTCTGTATTACGTTTTAAGAACGTTCTAAAGAATGAAATTTGAGTTTGTTGTTTTTAATCCTTTGCGCTTTTATCTTTAGAATGTTCTAAAGACTGAAATCTAATTTCTCGTCTTCCTTATCGACCTTTTCGTTTTTATTTTCTTAGAACGTTCTAAAGAATGAAATCTGTTTTTTTTTCATCTTTTTCAATCTCAGTTTTTAGAACGTTCTATCGAATGAAATCTGATTTTGTTGTTTTTCAACTTTTTTGGTATTACGTTTTTAGAACGTTTTAAAAAATGAAATCTGATTTTGCTGTTTTTTATCATCCTTTGCGCTCTAAGTCTTTAGAATGTTCTTAAGACAGAAATCTGATTTCTATTCTTCCTTATCGTCTTTTTCGTTTTTCTTTTCTTAGAACGTTCTAAAGAATGAAATTTGTTTTTTTTTGTTCGTCATCTCTTTCAATTTCAGTCTTTAGAACGTTCTAAAGAATGAAATCTGATTTTGTTGTTGTTCAGCTTTTTCTGTATTACGTTTTTAGAACGTTCTAAAGAATGAAATCTGATTTTGCAGCTTTTTATCATCCTTTGCGCTCTTAGACTTTAGAATGTTCTAAAGAAATGAAATCTGATTTTGTTGTTTTTCAACTTTTTCTGTATTACGTTTTTTGAACGTTCTAAAGAATGAAATCTGAGTTTGTTGTTTTTCATCCTTTGCGCTCTAAGTCTTAAGAATGTTCTTAAACTGAAATATGATTTCTATTTTTTTTTCGACTTCTTCGTTTTTCTTTTCTTAGAACGTTCCAAAGAATGAAATTTGTTTTTGTTTTTTTTTCAACTTTTCTGTTTTAGAACGTTCTAAAGAATGAAATTTGATTCCTGTGTTTTTTTCAATGTTTTCGTATTTCGTTCTTTGTACGTTCAAAAGAATGAAATTTGATTGATGTTCTTTTTCAACTTTTTCGTTTTTAGAACGTTTTAAAGATTGGAATTTCATTATTTTTTTTCAACTTTTCGTTGTTTGTCTTAGAACATTCTAAAATGAAATCTGATTTTGTTGTTTTTCAAATTTTCTGTATTACGTTTTTAGAACGTTCTAAAGAATGAAATCTGATTTTGTTTTTTTTTTTTTCAAATTTTCTGTATTACGTTTTTAGAACGTTCTAAAGAATGAAATCTGATTTTGTTGTTTTTCATCTTTTGCGCGCTTAGTCTTTAGAATGTTCTAAAGAATGAAATCTGATTTCTATTCTTTTCGAATTTTTCGTTTTTCCTTTTTAGAACGTTCTAAAGAATATATCTATTTATGTATATATTTAGTTTAAAACAGATGTTTTTAGAATGTCCTAAGAAAAATGTTTCTTTGTTTAGAATATTCTAAAAGAATTAAATTATGTTTTTTCGGTTATTTTCTGTTTATATACTGTGTGAATACATGTAGATTTACAGAAGTGAGTTGTTTTGTCTGAACTCATGAAAAAAGCCTATTATTTAGCTTGTTTAACCAGACGAAATTTGCTTAAAATGGGCATTTCTTCGGGACTTTTTGGAAAATCCCTTTTTTAATTAAATCGTGCTTAAAACGGCATCCTTATACTGAAGAACGGCATTTATCAAAACACCAGAAACTCAAAAAAAGAACCAATCAGAAAATTAAATCACTGATCACATTATCAATGATTGACAGCAGGAGGAGTCTTTGGTCAAAAGGTTTGCTCAACTATGCGTAAAAGCGTCTATCTCCTAACCCTAAATCCTTATGATGCAGCCCTCCGTCCTATAACATACACTTTATATAACATAAGCTTTGTACAATTATGAACAGCAAAGCATGTAAGTTGTCTGTCAATGTCTAAATATAAGGAATATATAACTTATATTTTCGTTTTTCAAAAGCAAAGTTTATATAACTGGCAACACCTCGTATCAATGACTCGTTCCTTGTTGACATAGAATAATAAATAGAACGACATTGTATAGGTATATTTTGATAATATCTAGCAGGGATATAATTGTCTCTTAACTCCTGATATGCAGGATACTTTAAGACAACTTGAAGTTCACCTTCAATTCCGTCTCGACATAATTTACATATTTTTAAGTCTCTGTGAACATTGTTACTTCTGATTTCCATCTAAACACCATTGACACCTGATCTTAGTTTAGATTTTTTTTTTCTGCATTTCTGAATAAAAAGACAACCAAGGTAAGGTTCATGTTCATAATATTATACTGTTTAAAACGTTTGTTATACAACAATTTATTATTTTTTTCAATTCAGAAAACTATGCTTGCAAATAATTGTCAATGAGATTTTGTTCAAAGGATCTAAAAACATGTTCATTTTTTTCCAAATATATCCGCATCCATTGATATGAAGTAATGTTCTGATGTTTGCTACCGACAAATGGTGATCTTTTTTACACTGTGTGGTTTATATAAGGCTTCTTTTCCTTTGCATTCGGGGATAACTTTGTAAGCAAAGCCGACAATGAATTTTAAACAGTACTTTCCCAAAAGTTAGATTTGCAATACATCGATATTCAGAACAGTATGGTAGGGATATTCTAGATTGTCTTAGACGAAACAAGTGCTAAAGGAGGCCAAAGCTTTTCCTACTTTACAAGGTAAGGAAATGATTCCTTTCAATCCACATTTCCTAGTTTTTTAGAGCTAATAATGTTACAACTCGACAAAACATGCATGAATATTTTAAAGTTTAATATTTTAACGAACCGATGCAAAACTGTGATTTCAGGCTCTACTGGTGTATTACGAGTACTGTGTGGATCAAAAACGCTTCTCCACGTATTCACCATTATTTTTGTCATTTCCGATTTTCAATGGATAGTCTCAAATCAAGGTCAGGTCGAAATTACCTTGACAAAATTGTCAAAATGTGTCTAGATATCTAGAAAATATAGTCAAACATTTTTGTATTTACATACCGGTGATTTTGAAGGTCTTGAACAGTTTTAAAACATTACTTTTTAACTACACATTGCTCAATGACATCTGCATACCAAAATTGTTATAGACATGCTTCTTTTGTCACTTTGTCTCTATCCCTCTGTCTCTCTTGTTCTATAAATGCAATGATATTTCTTAACTTTGTTATTATAATTATCATACAGATATAAACTTCTTTGATACTAATAGTTCACCGAGAACGTAGTTTGTTCACAGCTTTTGCAATTTTGTTCGGCACAATTCAGAAAGTGATAAATTCGTAATTTTTTCTGTCGATCTGACGTTGATTGGGGACCATTTTAGAGACAGTACATGTATTTGGTTTACACTGCGGTAGTGTTGCTTTTTAAAGGCCATTTAAAAATATAAATTCTTTCAGTCAAAAGGATTCAAGTTAGTAATGATTTCTAGTTAGACTGAAAACCCAGTCTACTAGCTACTACCAGACTTTGGAATTGTGATACCTCTAACAATCACTCCCGCTTTAAGAATATTTTGGGAAACAGCTCCCCCCCCCCCCCCTCCAACAACAATAAAAATGTTGATTGTTTTTTGATTTCTTAATCTTAAACCTTTGAGGTTTCCACTCAGAGAGGCTTTAAAGCTGTTATGAAATAATATCTTTTGTTATTCAATGCATTCTTCATGTATTCATGTGTTTAAAGTCTGTTACTTGAAACTGATTATTAATTCAGCACAGCATAACGAATATATAAAATTTACATAAAACACTAAGTGAGCAAAGAGTATCATAATCATAAGATACAGTTCTCAATCATACATATTGCTTTCAAAATATATTTTTGTTATTCCTCGATATTTATTGGTTGCGAGACATTGACAGAAAGGATTTGTGTACAGTTGAAATATGCAACTATCTCTGTGGCACCTGCTTTGAAAGGACGCAACTCGAAACTTCCCGTATACGTCTGGTTCGCGGGAACATCTCTGAAAGAACAAAGGAACAGGGTGTCTAACAATGAGATAGGGTACTTCTTTAGAACAAAGGAACAGGGTGTCTAATAATGAGATAGGGTACTTTTTTAGAACTAAAGAACAGGGTGTCTAACAATGAGATAGGGTACTTCTTTAGAACAAAGGAACAGGGTGTCTTACAATGAGATAGGGTACTTCTTTAGAACAAAGAAACAGGGTGTCTAACAATGAGATAGGGTACTTCTTTAGAACAAGGGAACAGGGTGTCTTACAATGATATAGGGTACTTCTTCAGAACAAAGGAACAGGGTGTCTAACAATGAGATAGGGTACTTCTTTAGAACAAAGGAACAGGGTGTCTAACAATGAGATAGGGTACTTCTTTAGAACAAAGGAACAGGGTGTCTAACAATTAGATAGGGTACTTCTTTAGAACAAAGAAACAGGGTGTCTAACAATGAGATAGGGTACTTCTTTAGAATACCTTTAAAGAGATGTTTATTCAAGTTTCAAGAAGAGTTACTTTTATGAAAAACAAGGTTTGAAACATATTTTAACAAATGCAGCACGACCAAATGTTTCCTCAGTAAAGTTTCGAAATCATGTTTCACTTTATGTGTTATAAGTTACTGACAATATTTTCTAAAGGAATGAATCTTACGGTTGCTTATAAATAACCGGTTCTTGGGCTCCTGGGCATTCGACTCTAAGCTCACAATTTGTCAGAGTCACTGGTAGGGGGTTATCAAAAGAAACTTTCACTTCAAGTCTCTCTCCAACTTTTGCTGTATTTGGCGCCTACAACAACAGAAATTGCGTTTCGTGAAATTCTTTACACAAACATTAAAAACATCAAATCTTAATGTGATATGTAATATGTGCGTCTGCTTTGTGAAATCGACAGAACGGATTTACATTCATTTCGCAGTACTTTGATAAAGTTTACTAAATACCTCACAAAAGACTGTTACAGTTGAAATTTCAAGTTCTTTTTCCAAATTTTTTTCTATACGGTAATACCTTCATTTTAAGATGTGGTTTACGTAGACGCAGTTCATTCATCTGGGCGAACGTTTGTTTGGTCTCTTGCACAAAGCACATGGAAGATATCATACATATACAGTGGTCAGTCAGCTTGTCCAAATATTCATTGACCTCCACTTCCACTAGTATATTCTGTCCTGATATATGGATGGACATGTGAGTTATATTAGATATCAGAAGTTTGAAATGTGCATATTTAAAGAAAACAAAGACATTTTAAAAAAAACCTAACTATTCAGGCTTATGAATAGGACTATTCTGTCACTTTGGCGCAGTAAATGTCAATAATCTCATCCCTTCAGTTAAAGGCCTGCTATATCTTTAGCCATCAATACAATTTAACATGTTTGTCATTTCGGACAAAACTGAAGAAAACACAATCACGGATGGCCAGCCAGAGGCATTTCTTGAGACAGATTGCCTGCAGATAGGTACGCTTCCATTCCGGACTCAGCTCTGATCACGTGACCATCAAATTTTTTCAATGTTCAAAATGGCCTTATACATAAACTTTCCTTTTATAACTATTGATTAAAGACGGACTGTAAGATCACTAAGATTACATGACGCTTAGAGCACCCGGAGTGGCTCCATGTTCCTCGGGAGCTCTATGCGTCAATATTCTCAATCATTACCAGTACAGTTGTTGTATCTTGATGCACTGACTACTGAAACAAATATTACTTTTTTCAATTTCAATTTCTACGACATTTTAAACCAAAACAACAGATATTGTCGAACCTTTCCAGAGTAAATGGAAGGCTGATTTTTTTTATTTGGCACTAATCATATTCAGTGTCTCAAGAAGAAAATGATCATGCTCACAGCGACGAAGACAAGATGACTGCGATATTTTGTTTCAATTTAGCTGATGAAGATGATGATGCTGCTAATGCTGATGATGATGAAATTTCTGCTTCTGCTGCTTTTCCATATGATTGTGATATTTACTGTAACGATGATGCGTAATATGGTAACTTGAGTTAATTTACGTTTGTGATGACTAAGACAGCAACAACAACGATTCGAAGCAGACAATGATGATGATGATTATAATTATGTTAATAAGGTTATAATTATGTTAATAAGGGCTTTGGGTATGCCTTTGAGTATAATCATCACCGACCACGACGGCAATTATCATGAAGATAACATTTTGTGATAATGATGATTATCAGAAGTAAGAAGCTGTATGCATCAATGTGGCCTATACTTTTTTAAACTGATGTGTACATTTCGTAGAAATAGCCCTTTCAGGAGCTCTATGTGTCCGGGGCTCTATTTGGCACTACAATGCAAACTAAAGAGAAGAAATATTGTGTTAAACCAGACAATGAAAATAACCAACTTAAGGATACTAGTTGTATAAAGATGAAACAATAGACAACACCTTTTTGTGCATCCAATACTATATAATCAATCTCCTGTCTCTTGATTTGTTTGTGGGTTACACCTGTGTAATACGAACTGGAAAATGTAAGATTGCCCCATATTGTCCGCTGCTCATTGCTGTTGTTCTTCACATCCAAACCAAACTTAACGACATCACCCATAAATGTATCCGGGTTGGTGGTAAGGGTAAATGAAACATCCTAAAAGATTTAAAGCTTATTTGTTACAAAATATGTGTTTTTAAGTTGAAAAGATAGTGTATTCTTTCTTATAATGGGTAACTCAATGTATGTATGTGATATTTCTTTCTTAAAATTTATGTTAACTTATTCTTTAAAAACCCGAACTGCTTATTTTTTCTCTTGAGCACATTAAGTTATTAACTGTAGATCTAGATCAATTTTGCCAGGTTGAAGTGAAACTAACATTCATAGTTAATGGTACTTAAGATAATAAGATTATTCTTATCCGTTTGTAATTAATTACTTGAATTTAAAAATGTTATACACAAAACAAACAAAATGTATATACACCTAAAGGTATTTGAGGTTTGCCTCAGACAAAACTGGTTCATAAAATTAACCAAAATCAATAAATCTATAAAAGGTGAAAGAGTTATGGTTCTTGTTCTTCTTTTTATTCGGTATGTTTCAAGTCTGTATCATCAAGAGTCTGAAGTTATAGTATGCAGAAAATTGAATACATAAATTAACGAAGGGTAATTACGCTAGCAGTCAGTACATGTATCTGAAAAACTTTTAAAAATAAGAAATAGAGGGTCAGACCACAGAGACAAAACATACTAAATATATTAGACAGGATCATTTATTAGAGGGCAACGATTCTCAAACAAATTCAAGGAAATCTTTGATTCTTATACACTGCACTTTTTGATGACTACCTTCTTGTAGCGGCGACTATATGCTCTATCTCCATGGAGTATTGAATTCCTCAATTTTGTCGCTCTCAATAGTTTTGAAAAATATACTATATTATACTATATATAATCTGTATATTCACTTAGACATGGAGTTCCGCCAATATAAGGACTTGACACAAAATTTACCTTAGCTTTAACTTTATACACTTCTTCAGCTTTTCTTGAAGAATGTATGTGTGCACGATGAACTGCCGCTCTCTCCTCGTCAGTACCTGTGATACATTCTTAAACATATTAATACCATCTGATGTTACCTTATCGATTGGTATTTTTGGACACATTGGTATGGTTATTAAAACACCAAACAAAAAACAATATAAATGAATACTATGTTGCTTCATCTGTAAGCAACTTTTAATAGAGGAGCAACCTACAAGAAATAACTGTTAAAACGAATGTTAAGTAAATTTCTTATAATAACGTCTGGTTTACCTTCATCATATTTATACTGGTTAGTGACATCTTCCCTACTGTTACCCAGAGGTGCTTTGGTACTTATCTTCACACCGACCCTAAAATTGACCAGTCGAACGTGTAAATCACAGATATGTAACGTTACATGTTTCACCAGAAAAAGTGAAAGGCAGTGTATATATTTTTGGAAGACAATTTTCACATGGCATGATCTAATTTCATTTTAAATATTTGCATGTTATAGAACACTCTAAGAATTGATAATATTAAGACACTTAAATTCGAGCAAACGACTTTCTAACATTTTGTTTCTTATTTCGGTTTAATCTGCACAACTCTAAATCTATTCTTAATTGTGTGTATTTTCCAGTTAATTCAAATGAGGTATTCTTACTGTTTCTTTTTCACATCTACCACATCCAATGAACCATCATCGCTTTCCATCCAGTAGAGCACGTCACCATTTATTTCTCCAAAGGCAAACAGTCCATCAAACGGTAAAAACACCTCCCCGCGCTTAAGAGCTAACAAAGACATCGGTCCCATCTGATACATTCCTTTAGATGCAAAAGAATAAATAATTGATCAATGCCATATATTTCACTTGGTTAAAACGTAATATATATTTACAGCAGAAGCTCTTGAACAAGCTTTCAGTATAGGACAATAAAGAACTTGAACACGGTATATCTTAGTATCAGCAAAAACAAATAATCAAATATTCTTTTTCACTTTAGCAGCTTAATATTGTTTTTTTTTCTGTAACAACACTCGTAAGTAAATACCTTCACTTGTTTCTTGTGGTGTCGCGTCAATCGCCTGCCAGCCTCCATACCCAGGTGGCAAATCTGGTCTGGCCATCCAGACGTCATTCCAAACATGAAAGTTCCTTAAAAGTAAAACGAAATTAAAGAGAATCTTTAGTTCAATCCCACACTAGATCTACAAGGGTATAACACTAGAATAACAAAGAAACGCTTCAATATTCTACACAAGGCAGGTCAAAGTTCTCAATGCACAAAACACGTCTTCCAGCGATATGTATGAATGCCTCGACTGTTCACATAATACTACAATAGTTCTTTACTTTAGACAGTCGATATGTTTTATCAAAATGGTTTCTACTTCCAGTTTTGTATTGGTCCGTTCAGTACGAAGAAAATGTATGACTAAAATAACTCTATCCAGTATGTTCTTTAAAATTATATTCTTTGAAAATACTTAAGTTAATAATATGCTTATGACAAAGAACGATATCTTAATTGTATGATCTAGAACGGGCTTGCTGGGTAATGCTAAGCTGTAGACTCACATTTATAATAATAGCTCCCCTGACGGCGGAGAAATGTTTTCCCGAGGGAATCTTTTGACAATGAATGACCTTTGTCCGAAACATGTGTCATCCGAATTCATGCAACTTCAGAACACAAAAGGAATGTTGGTTCTTTACTTCGCCTCAATGAGTTAATATCTGCCTAAAGTTTCATTACTATTCTGAAAGTGTTTTACCAAAAACGGAGATAAATTTTTGTTTTATATTTTTTTTGTTATTATTATATGGCTTAAAATTTTGACCTTGAAATGTGACCATGGCCTCAAAGTGAAGAGCTTAAATATTTGTTCACGCCGCCCTGGAGGCAGCGTGTATATTGGAATGCAGTAAGTAAAATAAAATTTCCATGGGGTGACGAAACTCCTTTTAGACTGTAAACTGATTTCACAGTGTGTTCTTTGTAACAAGCGGTCTTTTGATTTGAGATCGAGAACCAGTCTAAATTTTACGGAAATAACCGATTTTAAACGAATGACTACGATGTTATTTTTAGTAAAGACGCGACAGTCAAGCCTGGGTTTGAATAATTTTTTTCGTACGTGAACTGTAAAAAAAAACAACCAAATTTATATTTTAGAATTATAGAGGTAGGAAAATAAAAAATATTATCTTTTGATTAGGCCAATGACTTCTGTTTAATTCCACTCCCTTAATCAAAAAAAGCATAATTTGAGAGCAGCTAATTTTCGTACTGAGGAAACAATGCCTATAGACTTGACGTACAATCATCTTTTTTAGCATTAAAAATGAACAAATGTCAGCCATATACAGCATTAGAGTGCAACAGGATTATATTTGGTTATCCAACATTACTAATTATCGCAACCCCAATTCCATTTTAGCGGCGTTCAAACATATGACTTGTTCCCCATTTAACAGGCATTTGATCAAAGTTTTATGAATATTCATTAGGCGATTGAGACAAAAAATATCCGAGGCATGTACGATCTGAAATTGTGCAAATTCATCTATCATCGAATGTTGGTTCTTCACGATGCCCTGATGAAACCAACTTCAGTGAATATCAAGGAGTAAAGCAGATACTGAGCAGACAGGATTAAAATGGTTTAAATATTTGACACTGAACTGTGAAACTGACCATAAAGTGACCTGAAATGTGGGTTCTGCAACGAGATAAACACTGAACCTGAGTTTTATAAATGTTATGTCAGCGTTTCATGAGATAAATAGCGGACACAAAGTTACTAACGAACAGACAGCCAGGCGGACAGAAAGGATGGACCAGGGGCGTAGCACAGTACGTCCCCTTGGGCGTATAAAATGTTAAGTATACCTACCATATAGAATCTCTGTTTAACCTATCTAGAGGGTTTCCTTTCTGGTCAAAATGTTTATCAATTGTTATACTGCCATCTGTATCATGAGCCGACTGGAAGTTTGTTATACTTCTGGTTGGTATACCTAGGGCTCTACAAACTATACAATAGCAAATTTGTCTCACAAAAAAAACTTTATCAACTAGTCAGATTGTTCTTTACTGGTTTTATTTTAGACTGTCTGGATTATCAAGTGTTATTATTTCGAAAAGAGGTAACATTTATGAATTAAAAACTATAAAGCAATGACTTAATATAGACTTTAAGTATATAAATATTTTCCGGGTCGTAAATTTACAGGAAAAGCCAAATCTGTTCCTGTTATCTTTGTTTTGTCTTTTGTGTTCTCGTTTGTTCAAGATTTACATTATGTTCGTGAATTTGGCGACCCGGCGACTTAAAAGCCCAGTGGTTTAACCGTAACGACGTGGCGGCGATCTAGCGGCCTAAACATATTTATACTGTATCAGAATAAATACAAACTATAAGAAATGTATAGGAAGTGAGCAGTAGCAGTACGCAGCATTAGAAAAATGTGAAGGTGGCAGTAGCAGTAACAGCAGTTGCAGTAAAGAAAACGTGAAGCTGGCAGTAGCAGTAACAGCAGTTGCAGTAAAGAAAACGTGAAGATGGCAGTAGCAGTAATAGCAGTAGCAATAGGCAAAACGTGAAGCTGGCAGTAGCAGTAACAGTCGTAGCAGTAGAAAAAACGTAAAGCTGGCTGTAGAAGTACTAGCAATAGCAGTAGGAAAGTCTTAAAAGTCTGGAAATAAAACATATTTCAACATCAACAAACCCTCCCGAGTCTATTGCGTAGGTCTGCGACTGTTTCTTACACTCTTGCAGACTTTCATGAATTTTGGTGCCAATCGGAAAAATGACATTTTAAGGTCTAGGGACAGTTTCTGGTCGATTTAACCAGTCTGCGACTGTTTCTGATATCCTCGCAGACTTTAAGGAATTTTAATGCCAATCAGGTAAATGTCATTTGAGATGTCTAGGGACCCTCCCTGGGTCGATTTTACCGGTTTGCGACTGTTTCTGACACTCTCGCAGACTTTCAGGAACTTTGGTGCCAATCGGGAAAATAGAATATTACAGGTCTAGGGATCCTCCCGGGTCAATTTTACCGGTCTGCTACTATTTCTGACAATCTCGCAGACTATCAGGGATTTTGGTGCCAATCGGGAAAATGAAATTTTTTGGGTCTAGCGATCCTCCCGAGTTAATTCTACCGTTACTGTTTCTGACCCTCTCGCAGACTTCCAGGAATTTGGTGCCAAAATCGAGAAAATGTTATTTTTTTATGTTAAGGGTTCCTCCGGAGTCCATTGTTACGGTCTGCTACTGTTTCTGACATTCTTGCAGACTTTCAGGAATTTTGGTGCCAATCTAGAAAGTCTAGAGACCTTCCCGGTTCTATTGCACCGGACCGTGACTGATTCAAAAACTCTCGCAGACTTTCAGAGTTTCCTTCTGCTACTGCTGTTTCTGTTACTGCCAACTTCACGTTTTGCGTACTGCTACTGCTGTTACTGCTACTGCCAACTTCACATTTTCCCTACTGCTACTACTGTTACTGCTACTGTTAACTTCACGTTTGATTTAATTTCTACTGCCAAGTGCTACTGCCAACTTCCTGTTATCCTATTAAAATCCATTAAAAACAAGATTTTAGACCCCTTTCCAAAATTTAATAAAAAAATTGGAAAAGAGATTTGTTTCACGAAAAGAAAGATTTACTATCTGTAAGCCTGCAAGCGACCTAAGATAAACATTCTGAACTACAGTGAAAAAATGTATTTCTGTTTTGTGGTGGTTCTTATATTTAATGAAAGAGATTTTTTTCATGAAAAAAAACAACAATTTCTTACTTGGAGACTAGCGGTCTAACTACTAAATCATATTTTTTACCACTGGATAACTACGCTGTAGAAAGGAAATTCTGGCTACGGCTACTGCCAGCTACTGCTACTGCTACTGCCACCTCACACGTTTTACCTACTTCTACTGTCAACTAATGCTACTGCCAGCTACTGCTTCTGTCAACTGTTTTCGTGTTGCTACTCAACTTCTCCTACTGTCAACTTAAGGGTTTTTCTGCTACGACTGCCAGCTATTGCTACTGCTATTGCAACCTTACGTTTAACCTACTGCAACTGCCAATTACGGTGACAGCCAACTTCATGGTTTTCCTGCTGCTACTGTCAGCTACTGCTACGTCCACCTTAACGTTTTTTTCTCGACTGCTATTGTTATCTGCAGGTTTCACCTAATCCTACTGCCGTCTACTGTGTTTGCTTACTTCACGTTTTACCGACTTCTACTGCTGTCTACTGTGATTGGAAATTTCACAATTTACCTGCTGCTGTCTACTGCGTTTGCTAAATTCACGTTTTACCTACTTCTACTGCTGTCTAATGTTTCTGCAAATCTCAAATTTAACCTACTGCTATTGCTGTCTACTGTATTTGCTATTTTCAGGTTTAATCTACTGCAACTGCTGTCTACTGTGTTTGCTAACTTCACGTTTTACATACTTCTACTGCTGTCTACTGTTTCTGCTAATTTCAAGTTTTACCTACTGCTATCACTGTCTACTGTGTTTGCTAATTTCAGGTTTTATCTTCTGCTACTGCCGTCTTCTATGATTGCTAACTTCACGATTTACCTACTGCTTCTGCTGTATTATGTGTTTTCTAACTTCACGTTTCACCTACCTCTACTGCTGTCTACTATGTTTGGTAACTTCACGTTTTACCTACCGCTACTGCTATCTACGGTATTTCCTAACTTTACGTTTTACCAACTGTTACTGCTGTCTACTGTGTTTGCTAACTTAACGTTTCACCTACTGCTATTGCTGTCTACTGTGTTTGATATCTTCACGTTTTACCTACTGCTACTGCTGTCTACTGTTTCTGCTAATTTCACGTTTTTCCGACCGCTACTTCTGTCTACTGTGTTTACTAACTTCACATTTTACTTACTGCTACTTCTGTCAACTGTGTTTACTAACTTCACGTTTTTCCAACCGCTACTTCTGTCTACTGTGTTTACTAACTTCACGTTTTACCTACCGCTACTTCTGTCCAATGTGTTTACTAACTTCACGTTTTACCTACCGCTACTTCTGTCCACTGTGTTTACTAACTTCACGTTTTTCCAACCGCTACTTCTGTCTACTGTGTTTACTAACTTCACGTTTTACCTACTGCTACTTCTGTCTACTGTGTTTACTAACTTCACGTTATACCTACTGCTACTTCTGTCTACTGTGTTTTCTAACTTCACGTTATACCTTCTGCTACTTCTGTCAACTGTGTTTACTAACTTCACGTTATACCTACTGCTACTTCTGTCAACTGTGTTTACTAACTTCACGTCTTACCTACTGCTACTTCTGTCTACTGTGTTTACTAACTTCACGTTATACATTCTGCTACTTCTGTCAACTGTGTTTACTAATTTCACGTTTTACCTACCGCTACTTCTGTCATCTGTGTTTACTAACATCACGTTTTACCTACTGCTACTTCTGTCAACTGTGTTTGCTAATTTCACGTTTTACCTATCGCTACTTCTGTCAACTGTGTTTACTAACATCACGTTTTACCTACTGCTTCTTCTGTCAACTGTGTTTACTAACTTCACGTTTTACCTACTGCTACTTCTGTCTACTGTGTTTACTAATTTAACGTTTTACCTACCGCTACTTCTGTCTACTGTGTTTGCTTATTTCACGTTTACCTACGGCTACTTCTGTCCACTGTGTTTGCTTATTTCACGTTTTACCTACTGCTACTTCTGTCTACTGTGTTTGCTTATTTCACGTTAACCTACTGCTACTTCTGTCTACTGTGTTTGCTTATTTCAAGTTTTACCTACTGCTCCTTCTGTCCACTGTGTTTGCTTATTTCACGTTAACCTACTGCTACTTCTGTCCACTGTGTTTGCTTATTTCACGTTTTACCTACTGCTACTACTGTCCACTGTGTTTGCTTATTTCACGTTTACCTACTGCTACTTCTGTCCACTGTGTTTACTAACTTCACGTTTTACCTACCGCTACTTCTGTCTACTGTGTTCACTAACTTCACGTTTTACCTACCGCTACTTCTGTCTACTGTGTTTACTAATTTCACGTTTTACCTACCGCTACTTCTGTCTACTGTGTTTACTAATTTCACGTTTTACCTACCGCTACTTCTGTCAACTGTGTTTGCTTATTTCACGTTTACCTACTGCTACTTCTGTCAACTGTGTTTGCTTACTTCACGTTTACCTACTGCTACTTCTGTCCACTGTGTTTACTAATTTCACGTTTTACCTACTGCTACTTTTGTCAACTATGTTTTCTTATTTCACTATTGCTACTTCTGTCAACTATGTTTACAAACTTCACGTTTTACCTACTGCTACTTCTGTCTACTGTGTTTTTTAATTTCACGTTTTACCTACTGCTACTTCTGTCAACTGTGTTTTCTTATTTAACTGCTGCTACTTCTGTCAACTATGTTTACTAACTTCACGTTTACCTACTGCTACTTCTGTCAACTATGTTTACTAATTTCACGTTTTACCTACTGCTTCTTCTGTCAACTATGTTTACTAATTTCACGTTTTACCTACTGCTTCTTCAGTCAACTATGTTTACTAATTTCACGTTTACCTACTGCTACTTCTGTCAACTATGTTTTCTTATTTCACTACTGCTACTTCTGTCATTTTTGTTTACTTACTTCACGTTTACCTACTGCTACTTCTGTCAACTATGTTTACTAATTTCACGTTTACCTACTGCTACTTCTGTCAACTATGTTTTCTTATTTCACTACTGCTACTTCTGTCAACTATGTTTTCTTATTTCACTACTGCTACGTCTGTCAACTATGTTTTCTTATTTCACTACTGCTATTTCTGTCAACTATGTTTACTAACTTCACGTTTACCTACTGCTACTTCTGTCAACTATGTTTACTAATTTCACGTTTTACCTACTGCTACTTCTGTCCACTGTGTTTACTAATTTCACGTTTTACCTACTGCTACTTCTGTCTACTGTGTTTACTAACTTCACGTTATACCTACTGCTACTTCTGTCTACTGTGTTTACTAATTTCACGTTTACCTACTGCTACTTCTGTCCACTGTGTTTTCTAACTTCACGTTTACCTACTGCTACTTCTGTCAACTGTGTTTACTAACATCACGTTTTACCTACTGCTACTTCTGTCAACTGTGTTTACTAATTTCACGTTTTACCTACTGCTACTTCTGTCTACTGTGTTTTTTTATTTCACGTTTTACCTACTGCTACTTCTGTCAACTGTGTTTTCTTATTTCCCTTCTGCTACTTCTGTCAACTATGTTTACTTATTTCACGTTTACCTACTGCTACTTCTGTCTACTGTGTTTACTAACTTCACGTTTACCTACTGCTACTTCTGTCAACTGTTTTTACAAATTTCACGTTTACCTACTGCTACTTCTGTCCACTGTGTTTACTAACTTCACGTTTACCTACTGCTACTTCTGTCAACTGTGTTTACTTACTTCACGTTTACTTACTGCTACTTCTGTCAACTGTGTTTACTAACATCACGTTTTACCTACTGCTACTTCTGTCAACTGTGTTTACTAATTTCACGTTTTACCTACTGCTACTTCTGTCTACTGTGTTTTCTAATTTCACGTTTTACCTACTGCTACTTCTGTCTACTGTGTTTACTAACTTCACGTTATACCTACTGCTACTTCTGTCTACTGTGTTTTCTAACTTCACGTTATACCTTCTGCTACTTCTGTCAACTGTGTTTACTAACTTCACGTTATACCTACTGCTACTTCTGTCAACTGTGTTTACCAACTTCACGTCTTACCTACTGCTACTTCTGTCTACTGTGTTTACTAACTTCACGTTATACATTCTGCTACTTCTGTCAACTGTGTTTACTAATTTCACGTTTTACCTACCGCTACTTCTGTCATCTGTGTTTACTAACATCACGTTTTACCTACTGCTTCTTCTGTCAACTGTGTTTGCTAATTTCACGTTTTACCTATCGCTACTTCTGTCAACTGTGTTTACTAACATCACGTTTTACCTACTGCTTCTTCTGTCAACTGTGTTTACTAACTTCACGTTTTACCTACTGCTACTTCTGTCTACTGTGTTTACTAATTTAACGTTTTACCTACCGCTACTTCTGTCTACTGTGTTTGCTTATTTCACGTTTACCTACGGCTACTTCTGTCCACTGTGTTTGCTTATTTCACGTTTCACCTACTGCTACTTCTGTCTACTGTGTTTGCTTATTTCACGTTAACCTACTGCTACTTCTGTCTACTGTGTTTACTAACTTCACGTTATACCTACTGCTACTTCTGTCTACTGTGTTTTCTAACTTCACGTTATACCTTCTGCTACTTCTGTCAACTGTGTTTACTAACTTCACGTTATACCTACTGCTACTTCTGTCAACTGTGTTTACTAACTTCACGTCTTACCTACTGCTACTTCTGTCTACTGTGTTTACTAACTTCACGTTATACATTCTGCTACTTCTGTCAACTGTGTTTACTAATTTCACGTTTTACCTACCGCTACTTCTGTCATCTGTGTTTACTAACTTCACGTTTTACCTACTGCTACTTCTGTCTACTGTGTTTACTAATTTAACGTTTTACCTACCGCTACTTCTGTCTACTGTGTTAGCTTATTTCACGTTTACCTACGGCTACTTCTGTCCACTGTGTTTGCTTATTTCACGTTAACCTACTGCTACTTCTGTCCACTGTGTTTGCTTATTTCACGTTTTACCTACTGCTACTACTGTCCACTGTGTTTGCTTATTTCACGTTAACCTACTGCTACTTCTGTCTACTGTGTTTGCTTATTTCACGTTTTACCTACTGCTCCTTCTGTCCACTGTGTTTGCTTATTTCACGTTAACCTACTGCTACTTCTGTCCACTGTGTTTGCTTATTTCACGTTTTACCTACTGCTACTACTGTCCACTGTGTTTGCTTATTTCACGTTTACCTACTGCTACTTCTGTCCACTGTGTTTACTAACTTCACGTTTTACCTACCGCTACTTCTGTCTACTGTGTTTACTAACTTCACGTTTTACCTACCGCTACTTCTGTCTACTGTGTTTACTAATTTTACGTTTTACCTACCGCTACTTCTGTCTACTGTGTTTACTAATTTCACGTTTTACCTACCGCTACTTCTGTCAACTGTGTTTGCTTATTTCACGTTTACCTACTGCTACTTCTGTCAACTGTGTTTGCTTACTTCACGTTTACCTACTGCTACTTCTGTCCACTGTGTTTACTAATTTCACGTTTTACCTACTGCTACTTCTGTCTACTGTGTTTACTAATTTCACGTTTTACCTACTGCTACTTCTGTCAACTGTGTTTTCTTATTTCACTACTGCTACTTCTGTCAACTATGTTTACTAACTTCACGTTTACCTACTGCTACTTCTGTCTACTGTGTTTTCTAATTTCACTACTGCTACTTCTGTCAACTTTGTTTACTAACTTCACGTTTACCTACTGCTACTTTTGTCAACTATGTTTTCTTATTTCACTACTGCTACTTCTGTCAACTATGTTTACAAACTTCACGTTTTACCTACTGCTACTTCTGTCTACTTTGTTTTTTAATTTCACGTTTTACCTACTGCTACTTCTGTCAACTGTGTTTTCTTATTTAACTGCTGCTACTTCTGTCAACTATGTTTACTAACTTCACGTTTACCTACTGCTACTTCTGTCAACTATGTTTACTAATTTCACGTTTTACCTACTGCTTCTTCTGTCAACTATGTTTACTAATTTCACGTTTTACCTACTGCTTCTTCTGTCAACTATGTTTACTAATTTCACGTTTACCTACTGCTACTTCTGTCAACTATGTTTTCTTATTTCACTACTGCTACTTCTGTCATTTATGTTTACTTACTTCACGTTTACCTACTGCTACTTCTGTCAACTATGTTTACTAATTTCACGTTTACCTACTGCTACTTCTGTCAACTATGTTTTCTTATTTCACTACTGCTACTTCTGTCAACTATGTTTTCTTATTTCACTACTGCTACGTCTGTCAACTATGTTTTCTTATTTCACTACTGCTATTTCTGTCAACTATGTTTACTAACTTCACGTTTACCTATTGCTACTTTTGTCAACTATGTTTACTAATTTCACGTTTTACCTACTGCTACTTCTGTCCACTGTGTTTACTAATTTCACGTTTTACCTACTGCTACTTCTGTCAACTGTGTTTACTAACTTCACGTTATACCTACTGCTACTTCTGTCTACTGTGTTTACTAACTTCACGTTTTACCTACTGCTACTTCTGTCCACTGTGTTTTCTAACTTCACGTTTACCTACTGCTACTTCTGTCAACTGTGTTTACTAACATCACGTTTTACCTACTGCTACTTCTGTCAACTGTGTTTACTAATTTCACGTTTTACCTACTGCTACTTCTGTCAACTGTGTTTACTAACTTCACGTTATACCTACTGCTACTTCTGTCTACTGTGTTTACTAACTTCACGTTTTACCTACTGCTACTTCTGTCCACTGTGTTTTCTAACTTCACGTTTACCTACTGCTACTTCTGTCAACTGTGTTTACTAACATCACGTTTTACCTACTGCTACTTCTGTCAACTGTGTTTACTAATTTCACGTTTTACCTACTGCTACTTCTGTCTACTGTGTTTTCTAATTTCACGTTTTACCTACTGCTACTTCTCTCAACTGTGTTTTCTTATTTCCCTTCTGCTACTTCTGTCAACTATGTTTACTTATTTCACGTTTACCTACTGCTATTTCTGTCTACTGTGTTTACTAACTTCACGTTTACCTACTCCTACTTCTGTCAACTGTGTTTACTAATTTCACGTTTACCTACTGCTACTTCTGTCCACTGTGTTTACTAACTTCACGTTTACCTACTGCTACTTCTGTCAACTGTGTTTACTTACTTCACGTTTACTTACTGCTACTTCTGTCAACTGTGTTTACTAACATCACGTTTTACCTACTGCTACTTCTGTCAACTGTGTTTACTAATTTCACGTTTTACCTACTGCTACTTCTGTCTACTGTGTTTTCTAATTTCACGTTTTACCTACTGCTACTTCTGTCAACTGTGTTTTCTTTTTTCACTACTGTTACTTCTGTCAACTATGTTTACTAATTTCACGTTTACCTACTGCTACTTCTGTCAACTGTGTTTACTTATTTTACGTTTTACCTACTGCTACTTCTGTCAACTATGTTTACTAATTTCACGTTTTACCTACTGCTACTTCTGTCAACTGTGTTTTCTTATTTCACTACTGCTACTTCTGTCAACTATGTTTACTAATTTCACGTTTACCTACTGCTACTTCTGTCAACTATGTTTTCTTATTTCACTACTGCTACTTCTGTCAACTATGTTTACTAATTTCACGTTTTACCTACTGCTACTTCTTTCCACTGTGTTTACTAATTTCACGTTTTACCTACTGCTACTTCTGTCCACTGTGTTTACTAATTTCACGTTTACCTACTGCTACTTCTGTCCACTGTGTTTACTAACTTCACGTTTACCTACTGCTACTTCTGTCAACTGTGTTTACTAACTTCACGTTTACCTACTGCTACTTCTGTCCACTGTGTTTACTAACTTCAAGTTTTACCTACTGCTACTTCTGTCCACTGTGTTTACTAATTTCACGTTTACCTACTGCTACTTCTGTCCACTGTGTTTACTAACTTCACGTTTTACCTACTGCTACTTCTGTCCACTGTGTTTACTAACTTCACGTTTTACCTACTGCTACTTCTGTCCACTGTGTTTACTAACTTCAAGTTTTACCTACTGCTACTTCTGTCCACTGTGTTTACTAATTTCACGTTTACCTACTGCTACTTCTGTCCACTGTGTTTACTAACTTCACGTTTTACCTACTGCTACTTCTGTCCACTGTGTTTACTAACTTCACGTTTTACCTACTGCTACTTCTGTCCACTGTTTTTACTAATTTCACGTTTACCTACTGCTACTTCTGTCCACTGTGTTTACTAATTTCACGTTAACCTACTGCTACTTCTGTCCACTGTGTTTACTAATTTCATTTTACCTACTGCTACTTCTGTCCACTGTGTTTACTAATTTCACGTTTACCTACTGCTACTTCTGTCCACTGTGTTTACTAATTTCATTTTACCTACTGCTACTTCTGTCCACTGTGTTTACTAATTTCATTTTACCTACTGCTACTTCTGTCCACTGTGTTTACTAACTTCAAGTTTAAACTACTGCTACTTCTGTCCACTGTGTTTACTAATTTCACGTTTACCTACTGCTACTTCTGTCCACTGTGTTTACTAATTTCACGTTTACCTACTGCTACTTCTGTCTACTGTGTTTACTAATTTCATTTTACCTACTGCTACTTCTGTCCACTGTGTTTACTAATTTCACGTTTACCTACTGCTACTTCTGTCCACTGTGTTTACTAATTTCACGTTTAGTTACTGCTACTTCTGTCCACTGTGTTTACTAATTTCACGTTTACCTACTGCTACTTCTGTCCACTGTGTTTACTAACTTCACGTTTTACCTTCTGCTACTTCTGTCCACTGTGTTTACTAACTTCACGTTTACCTACTGCTACTTCTGCCAACTATGTTTACTAATTTTACGTTTTACCTACTGCTACTTCTGTCCACTGTGTTTACTAATTTTACGTTTACCTACTGCTACTTCTTTCAACTATGTTTTCTTATTTCACTACTGCTACTTCTGTCAACTATGTTTTCTTTTTTCACTACTGCTACTTCTGTCAACTATGTTTTCTTATTTCACTACTGCTACTTCTGTCAACTGTGTTTACTAACTTCACGTTTACCTACTGCTACTTCTGTCAACTATGTTTTCTTATTTCACTACTGCTACTTCTGTCAAATATGTTTACTAATTTCACGTTTACCTACTGCTACTTCTGTCAACTATTTTTACTAATTTCACGTTTACCTACTGCTACTTCTGTCAACTATTTTTTCTTATTTCACTACTGCTGCTGCTGTCAACTATGTTTACTAATTTCACGTTTTACCTACTGCTGTCTACTTTTTTTGCTAACCTCGTTTTACCTACTGCGACTGCTGTCTACTGTGTTGGCTAAATTCACGTTTTACCTACTGCTACTTCTGTCAACTGTGTTTGTTAACTTCTCGTTTCACCTTCTGCTGCTGCTGTCTACTGTGTTTTCTAATTTCACATTTTACCTACTGCTACTGCTTGCTACTGTTTATGCTAACTTTTCGTTTTACCTTCTGCTGCCGCTGTCTACTGTGTTTGCTAATTTCACATTTTACCTACTGCTGGCTACTGTTTCTGCTTACTTCTCGTTTTTCATGCTGCTTCTGCTGTCTACTTCTTCTGTCATTTTCATGTTTTTACTGCTTCTCTCACCTTTTACCTACAGCTACCTATTGCTACTGCTAACTTAACATTTAATTCATTTTCTAGTGCGTTTTTAAAAAATTTATTTTCTTTTTTTGTGTACTGGCATACTGGGAATTGTAGAAAACATACAGAATTAAACGTGGCATAGATGACCTGTGCAGATTTTGTTGCTGTTTTCGAAAGACCCTATCAAGTGTTATATGACTTTATTTTAAAACTCGTGATCACGAAATCTCGTCAATAAGGAAATGTATCCCATATTAACCAAATTAAGAACGAACGAACAAACAAATGAATTAATGAATGTTTGTTGAAATTGGTTTTAGAAATATAAGCTTCACTGAGATAAACAAAGTATATATTAGGCCGACTGACCACTGACGGCATACAGAGAGTAAATACTAATTTTCCTTAAAAATTCTCATTTTAATTTCAGAAAAATACTTTCTAAACATATTGCTTATGTTGTTTGTTGAAACTTGTCACAGATTTTGTTTATGTTGTTTCTTAAAACTATTTTGAAATATTAGCTTTACTGAAATAAACAATGTAAATATTAGACCGTTTGGCCGCTGACACATACTTATTTTCCTTAAAAATCCTCTTGTTTAAATCTATAAAAAGTACATTCTAAACCACTTTTGTTTATTTTTTTTTGTTGAAACTGATTTCTGAAATATAAGTTTCATTAGATAAACAAAGCAAACGTTACGCGACCAGGCCGGTTGTCCTTGAGCGGCCTACTAATAACAAATACTGACTTTCCTTAAAAGTCTTCTTTTTTATGTTTAGAAATGTATATCCTAAACCCTTTTTCTTTAAGTTGTTTTAAAAATATCAGTTTCGCTGACGTATGTAAAATATTAGGCTGCTGGAACGCTTGTGGCCTACATGTTGCAAATACTTATTTACTTTAAAAATGTTTTTTTTCTAAATTGGAAAAGTACGTCATAATTCCCTTTTATTTATGCCGCTTCTTGAAACTGGTTTCAAAAATAAAAGTTTCACTGAGGTAAACGATGTATATTTTGGCCGGTAGGCCGATGGCGTGTTCACAGATAGAAAATACTAATTTTCCTTAAAAATCCTCTTGTTTAATGTTGGAAAAGATAACCTAAACCCCTTTTTATGTTTTTATTGGAACTGGTTTCAGAAATATCAGTTTAACTGAAATGAACTGAGGCCGCTAGACCGCTGGCGGCTCACAGGTAGCAAATTCTTATTTTTGTAAAAATATCGGGTTCTTTAAATTTGCAATTCGCAATTTTCAAAAACATTTTTTAAATTTTCGACATTGGACTGCTTTTATACTTTGATTGTCTTCATTTCTCGACAATCATTTAATTTATTTATTTATTTTCTGTAAAGATGTAAGCTGATTTACAAAAAATATATATGTATATTACTGGAAAAATTGGATTACCAGTCGTTAGTACTCCAGAGAAAACCCAACACTGTCCATACTTCACAGATCTTTTTGTGCGGAAATACTCTTTCAAAATGGCTGTACTTCCTGTCCAAGCAAGTGGAGAAGTCCCCCCTGCGTAATCACCACTCCAGTTTCCGACGAGAACACCTTCATCATCCGGAGAATTTACCTGCGTTGGAAATACGTTTTATTACAGCATAGCTCAAACACTTATCCGCATCTACACAATTGTCTGACACTGTTGTAATATCCAATACTTATTGTGTGTCTTAGCAGATGGTTTTTCTGCAAATCGATTTCGGTAACTTCCACCGTCCAGTGTCTTTAGACGTTCCGTAAAAAATAGTTACCTGCATATTTTTTCTAAGAGTGAGAGACACTCGTTGTGTCTTTTATAGTCCTTTAAAATCTAAAATTGCTAAACACTCAAGCGGGACGGTTTTTTTCAGCATGACAACAGTACCAAGGGAAATTAAATAAACAATATAATGATGGACACAAACTGTATCGGTGACAAAGTGCATGGACAAGTGCTGGGTTTTCAGTGATAGTCATTGTGGACTATTAGTAAGTTTCTAAATTTAAAGTCAAGTTTACATGACCAGTGTCCCTACAAAGAAACAACTTAATTTGCCATCATTAAGATTACCATTGCAGACATCTTTCGAGCCACGACGACGGGGTATCCCCTGGAGTGATCTGGTACTCCCGAGTTCTCAAGTAAATACATTACACAGTCAAAAACACTGCCCTCAAACTGTAAAAATGCAACGAAGTTATAAGTATATTCTTTAAAAGTTTACAATACAGCCCATGTCATTTTATTCCTAGTATGTTCTTTATATATGAATGTACATGTATTCTTTTTATCGCCAACTGGAATCCGCTCCTTATTTTCATTCTAATCAATGATATTTTCCGTCTGATACTAAATATTACAAAATATCGCAAACATTTTTTAAGACGGTCAAAACAAGTTGACTTTCTTTCTTAGTCATTACAGAAAAACAACATGGACATCATGGACTAAGTCAAAATTCTATATACATGATAGTTCATTCAGATGTTATATTTGAAAATATATATAGATACGAATAAGTAAGAGCATTAACCTGTCCGAATGTCCAAGGTTTTGGCGAAATCCTCTCTCCATTACCAGCATATATCTGGCCTGACTCTGCCATTATATATTCTCCCAATAAATTTTCATCCTTCATGTAAACGTTGTCATCTATCATAAACAGAAGCTGATTAAATAGAATATATTTTACTCAACTGTCGAATTTACTAAAGTCATCTTCGTAAAATTAAAGATATAACATCTGCATTTTCATCTGATGTCAAACAATAAAATTTGAGGAATTTGTAAAATCATGAACATGCATTTTCCTCGGTAAAATATTAACCATAAATTAAGAAAAAACGCCTGCAAACTACTAGAAACAAAGCAATAACCTTTACACCAAGGGTTGAACAGAATGTAAATCGGCACAGAATGTGTGTACCGATAAACGGAAGAATTTCTATCACTTCGTTTTACAACATCTAAAATTAGCGACCATTGTCCTACTGCGCATGTCGCTCTTGAAATCACACCGATGTTAAGCCTATTTCCTTCTATGGACTTGACGAATGCACCCCAATCATTTTTATCATCCTTGTCAGAAAGAACTAATTCCACATGTGTTCCTTGTTTTCGTTTTGGTTTTAAACCTGAAAAATATCCCGGAATGTTTACTTCCTTCCACATGATTACAGAGACTAAGAGAACAGGTAAAAATACGTTTATATTATTACTTTTTATAGTATTTTTCAAAATAAACTTTGCATTGCATTTATGTAGTTATGCATCATCGTTCTGTGCGTCCACATAGCTTACTTCTTTCCAGTATTGATAAGATATTATCAATGTACGGGATGGGTCATTGATGACGAAAAAATAACTTTGTTTAACTAGTTATACATCTATCGGGTAAAATGCCCTTATACTTATCAATTAAATGAAAAATCAATGAATGAATCTCAGTTGACTAGGTAAGCTATATAAATATTCACTTAGTCTAATCAGAGCGCTGAAAGTACTGAAAAACTTACCGCGTATTGTTTGAGCTTAGATGTACCATCTGTCTACTTTACCGCGTATTGTTAGAGCTTAGATGTACCATCTGTCTACTTTTTTCAGTGCCGTTAGAGCTTAGATCTAGCATCTGTCTACTTTACCGCGTACTGTTAGAGCTTAGATGTAGCATCTGTCTACTTTACCGCGTACTGTTAGAGCTTAGATGTAGCATCTGTCTACTTTTTTTCAGTGCCATTATCTCGTTTAAACATAAAAACTTTCTATGTATGTGTTCATGCTTATACTGGTATGAGTTATAGCTTAAATGGAGCTTAACTGGAGTCATCTTGGTGGGCGTGTTACAAGTAAAAACATAGAGTTACCTGGTTACAAGTTACCATGTCATCATGGAACTAAGAAATTGAAGAAATACGAGTCACTTACTGAATGATTTTAAAGTTCAAGTGGCCCTTTATGTCAACATTTGCTGAATGATTTTAAAGTTCTAGTGGCCCTTTAAGTCAACATTTGCTGAATGATTTTAAAGTTCTAGTGGCCCTTTATGTCAACACTTGCTGAATGATTTTAAAGTTCTAGTGGTCCTTTATGTCAACACTTGCTGAATGATTTTAAAGTTCTAGTGGCCCTTTAAGTCAACATTTGCTGAATGATTTTAAAGTTCTAGTGGCCCTTTAAGTCAACACTTGCTGAATGATTTTAAAGTTCTAGTGGCCCTTTAAGTCAACACTTGCTGAATGATTTTAAAGTTCTAGTGGCCCTTTATGTCAACATTTGCTGAATGATTTTAAAGTTCTAGTGGCCCTTTAAGTCAACATTTGCTGAATGATTTTAAAGTTCTAGTGGCCCTTTATGTCAACATTTGCTGAATGATTTTAAAGTTCTAGTGGCCCTTTAAGTCAACACTTGCTGAATGATTTTAAAGTTCTAGTGGCCCTTTATGTCAACATTTGCTGAATGATTTTAAAGTTCTAGTGGCCCTTTATGTCAACACTTGCTGAATGATTTTAAAGTTCTAGTGGCCCTTTATGTCAACACTTGCTGATGGATTTTAAAGTTCTAGTGGCCCTTTTTGTCAACACTTGCTGAATGATTTTAAAGTTCTAGTTGCCCTTTATGTCAACACTTGCGGAATGATTTTAAAGTTCTAGGTACCCTTTATGTCAACACTTGCGGAATGATTTTAAAGTTCTAGTGGCCCTTTATGTCAACACTTGCTGAATGATTTTAAAGTTCTAGTGGCCCTTTATGTCAACACTTATATATGCTGAGATCACAAGTTGTTCATGGTCTTTAATCCGCGAAACCGTTAAAAACTACTTTTAACCTGAAAAAAGTTGTAGTGCATATAAGACTTACATAAGAATTTCGTTTATTTAATGAAACAAATGTGTTAAAAAAATTGGATCGACTCTTGATCATTAAGTAACACATGGGCTAACAAACCTCATCTATATGATGAAACCATTAAGTGCTTACCTCAGTATAACTGCAAACAAAGGTTCACGCAACAGATTTATTATTGAAATATAAAAAGGAAGTACTAAACAAGGGATATAATTTGAAAAACATTAATAAAGTTCCATTACGCAATGCTTCGAACCAAAGTTCAGAAGCCTCAGCCCTCTGACTAGATACTGTTTAGAGTTTGTCTATATGTTGAACATTAAACCCTTTGGATGGAGTTAAAAATGACCGAAGGTGCAAAAGTTTTACTAAGCAATGCTTCTTGCAAAATTTTACAGCCTTTTGCCATAGTGTTTCAGAGAAGTCTTTTAAAAGATTTTCTTTCAGGGCCAGTAGGACCAGTACTGACCCCAAAAACATAATCTAAACAAATATGATACAAGTCCGCTAGATGGTGCCACATAAGAAATATTTCTACATTTTTTTATTTGGACCCGGGTTTTCTTGGGTTTTCCATAATATTTCAAGATTTCCATTAAGTCGTATAATAAAAACTTGCCACTCCCTCTGTTTTTTGTTTTTATAAACCAACATTTTATTTACTCAAAGGAATTTGATAACCAGCTAAGAGGAGAAAAATTTCAAAATGGTATACGCCTTTGCACTGGTTTGCCTTTGCACTGGTTCCACTTTGTAATGGTACACCTTTTATGTCACACTTAGGGGGAAATTGCAGTAAAGATACAAATTCAGACTTTTTATGATGCTGTTCATAATGCTGTATTTAACAAATATGTATAGCTGGAAATATATTTCCATAATTCTGTTACTGAGGAAGGTTAGTATTTTTAGGCTAAATATATTGTAATTAAAACTTCTTACAGATGTCTTGCGACCTATGATGTCTGTTGTGAAAATTTAGGGTACAAAGCATGAATTCCTCAGAAAAATATAAATAACAGCGTGAAGACCTTAACAAATTGCACCCAAGTTTACGTATACTCAAATTTGTAATGAAGTTAAAGTAAAAACTAAAACCATGATGACCTTTAAACTTACATAAGTTTGCAAAACAATTTTAAGAAGAGACAAAGCCTGTCGCAATACTAGCCCAACGTGCTTACTAACCTCAATATATCTTGTAGCAAAAGAATCAATAAAATACCCAAAACACTGAAGCACCTGAAAGGGCGGTATCAAACAATTTCCACCTGATCTTAGATGAACCCTGGAAGATGTTTGCTTCTTTGAGCTATTGGTTTTCACCAAATTAATTTTGAAACTTTAAGAAGTTTGAACGTTTTAGATCAAATGATACTCGAGTTATTGAGCGGAAATAATTTTCAAATTTATGGTGAACGTGACGTTGACCGTTGCCCTACTGATCCCAGAAATAATAGGGGCTTTCTACTCAATAAGGAATGTAGGCCAAAAAGTACTCAAGTCACTGAACGGACATCGTTTTCGAAATTAAGGTGAATGAGACCTTGACCTTTGACCTTCTGACAATAGGGTTCTTCCACTGTATGAAATTTGAAGGCTGTTGGAGCTATTGAGCAGAAACCATGTTAAATATTGAAATTGACAATGGCCTTGACCTTCGACCTTATGACCTTAATAACAAAAGGTGTCTTATATTCAGTGGGGTCAACCACGTTATGACGTTTGAAGAAGAGTGTAGGTGAAATGGAACTCAGGTTATTGAGCAGAGACAGTTTTCAAATTCAATGTGATAGTGATAATCTTGTTACATAAAAAAAACAATAGGTGTCTTATATTCAATAAAGGCAACAAACCTTGAAGTTTGATAGTGTGGATCAAGTATTACGCAAAATATTGAGGAGAAAAGGCTTTCATTCAAAGTGCCACTACCTTTTTACCTTTGACCTACTAACCCATAAAAACGAAAGGGACTTTTCAATAAGTAAAGGCAACTACTCTCTGAAGTATGAAGAAGTTTGTCCGTCAAATGGTAAATGGGGTGGAAATAGCTTTTGAATTCTAGGTGACTTGACCTTTGACCTACTGACCTTAAAATATGGTTTTCTACTTAATAAGAGCAACCATCAGATGAAGTCTAAAGACTTTGGACCAAATGATATTTGCGTTAATGATCGGAAACCATTTTCAAATTCAAGGTTATCGTAACCTTGACCTTTTACCGACTGATTTTCAAGACAACAGTGGTTTTCTAGTTAATAGGGGCAATCATTCCATGAAGTTTGAAGGGTCTGGGTGAAATAATGTTTGCGTTATTGAGTTGTAACCCTTTTAAAATTCGAGATGATCATGATCTTAAATTTTGACCTATAGACTCTCAAAACAAAAGGGGTCTTTTACTTATTAAGTGCACCAATTTCATGAAATTTTAAGGCTCCTGGTCAAAGGATACTTCAATTATTTAGCGGAAACCACTTTTACGTAACCGTGAACTTGTCCTTTGATGTACTAACCTTGATAACAATAGATTTTTCTATATAATAACGGTAATCACTCTATAAAGTTTTGAAGGATATCAGTCAAATTGTCCTCGATTTGTTGAGTGGAAGCCATTTTTAATTGAAGGTGATTGTGACCTTGACCTGTGAACCAATAACCAAAAGAAAACAAAAAATCTTCTACGCAAGAAGGGCAACCACCCTATGAAGTTTGAAGTATGTGGATAAAATGATACTGGAGTTATTGAACGGACCTTGTTTCAAGGTGTCGGTGACCTTGACCTTTAACTTACTATTTATAAAAAACAGGGGTCTTTTTCTCAATATGGGCAACCTCATCATGAAATTTGAAGGCTGTGGGACAAATTTTTGAGCGGACATGGTTTTCAAATTCAAGGTGACAGTGACCCTGACCTTTCACAAACAGACCCTAACAACAACAGGGGTCTTCTAATCAATAAGGGCACCAACCCTATGAAGTTTGAAGGATGGAACTGAAATTGTACACGAGTTATTAAACGGAAATAATGTGGTCTACAGACCGACCGACCTCTGAATAGCAATTTACCCTCCCTTCTTTGAAGAGGGCAGAAAAGTCACACACTCAGAAAAATGTAAAATGAAAACATCCATGTAGCGTTAAGTGAAAAAAAAAACAAAGTACGCTTTACATTCATTCTTTTTAGACTTTTCAGAACATCATGCAAGTTAAATATAATTCAGATGAGAATCGATGTCATTAACAAATGAAAATACATAGGAGCATCAGCATGTAATCGAAAAAGGTGTTTGGCAAATATACAAAATCAAACTGGTTGATCTTTATTGACATTATAAAGTTGACTTTATTCGTGTGATCTAGCTTACTATCATGATTAATTATAAACGTATATCGCTATTAATTATTTTCTTTCTTTAATCGAATCTACATAAACAATTGTAGCTGATACAGAGAAATACCAATAATTCATTTTCGTGAATTTTTTTATGTAACAATACGATGACAATGTTGCTGTACTATTCACATTTTTTTTTCTTTTTAAGGCACCATTTTCTAGACCTCAAATATTTTCTGCATTTATTTTTAATTAATGTTTTCGTATTTACTTCTCTTTTCTAATAAGCACACAAAATACTAAAGGGTTCTTACCGAACTGAAAAACGAGACGAAGTTCATCTGTCTTCGGATTATATTCCCTATCGAACTCGACCTCGATAAAGAAATGTTGGCCACGTCGGACGATTAGTTCTTTCCGTCTGGCTACAACATCAAATTTGTGTGTACGGTGGTCACGTGTGTTGTTCTGGATATTAAGATCAACACTTTGCACTTTAAGCAACTCCTCTGGAGCGTCAGTATCTAGAAGAGTATACAACAAGTGCGTTGAATTAAGTTCTATACAGCCCAATAAATAGTGAAATATACGTACCTAAAATACCTTTGATATAGCTGATCTTTAATGATAAATTCAACCAACGGCATTTTATGATCTTGAGCTGTTTGCAATTGATATAACAGTCTTCATTTCATCAATCTCTTTCTAGGTTAAAGATATGAGCCTATCGTTATATTGTGAATTAATTCACTTTGATTGTTCGATTTGGGTAAACGTTAATGTTAAATTCCTTCGTTAAACGAAAACATAGATTTAAAAAGCAAGGTTAAAGTCGTTATGCATCAGGTAATTACCAACTGATTGCTTTTGTATAAATTACAAACTGCTTGTTTTGTTTTGATCTTCGATAAAATTGGTATCCGCTTTTGGTTTTGTCTATCTTCGTTGAAATAGATGAAATTTCGTTAAGCTGGTTCCAAGATAAGCAATCAACATCCAGCTGAAACAAATGTAGACCTGGATGTTGAACCAGCTTCCCATTCGGTCGAACATTCCACTTTATCAGAAACGAATATATACCTGAAGGTTGAACCACCTTGCCGCTCGGTCGAACATTCCACGTTATCAGAAACGAATGTAAACCTGAATGTTGAACTAGCTTGCCACTCGGTCAAACATTCCACTTTATCAGAAATGAATGTCGAGCTGAATGTTGAAACAGCTTGCCACTCGGTCAAACATTCCACTTTATCAGAAATGAATGTCGAGCTGAATGTTGAACCAGCTTGCCACTCGGTCAAATATTCCATTTTATCAGAAACGAACGTACACCTGAATATTGAACCAGCTTGCCACACGGTCAAACAATCCATTTTATCAGAAACGAATGAAGACCTGAATGTTGAACCACCTTGCCAATCGGTCAAACAATCCATTTTATCAGAAACGAATGAAGACCTGAATGTTGAACCAGCTTATCACTCGGTCAAACATACATGCCACTTTATCAGAAACGAACGAGACCTGAATTTAAACAAGCTTGCCACTCGGTCAAAAATTCCACTTTATCAGAAATGAATGTAGACCTGAATGTTGAACCAGCTTGCCACTCGTTCAAACATTCCACTTTATCAGAAACGAATGTAGACCTAAATGTTGAACCAGCATGCCACACGGTCAAACATTCCATTTTATCAGAAACGAATGTAGACCTGAATGTTGAACCAGCATTCACCTCGGTCAAACATTCCATTTTATCAGAAACGAAGATAAACATGAATGTTGAACCGGCTTCCCACTCGGTCAAATATTCAATTTATAGAAACGAATGTATACCTGAATGTTGAACCAGCTTGCCACTCGGTCAAACATTCCACTTTATCAGAAACGAATGTAGACCTAAATGTTGAACCAGCTTGCCACTCGGTCGAACATTCCATTTTATCAGAAACGAAGATAAACATGAATGTTGAACCGGCTTCCCACTCGGTCAAATATTCAATTTATAGAAACGAATGAAGACCTGAATGTTGAACCAGCTTGCCACTCGGTCAAAAATTCCACTTTATTAGAAACGAATGTAGACCTGAATGTTGAACCAGCTTGCCACTCGGTCAAACATTCCACTTTATCGGAAACGAATGTAGACCTGAATGTTGAACCAGCTTGCCACTCGGTCAAACATTCCATTTTATCAGAAACGAATGAAGACCTGAATGTTGAACCAGCTTACCACTCGGTTAAACATTCCATTTTATCAGAAACGACTGTAGACCTGAATGTTGAACCAGCTTACCACTCGGTCAAACATTCCACTTTATCAGAAACGACTGTAGACCTGAATGTTGAACCAGCTTACCACTCGGTCAAACATTCCATTTTATCAGAAACGACTGTAGACCTGAATGTTGAACCAGCTTACCACTCGGTCAAACATTCCATTTTATCAGAGACAAGTGTAGACCTGAATGTTGAACCAGCATGCCACTCTGTCAAACATTCCATTTATCAGAAATGAATGTAGACCTGAAAGTGAAACAGCTTGCCACTCGGTCGAACATTCCACTAAATCAGGAACGATTGTAGACCTGATTATTGAACCAGCTTGCCACTTGGTTACACATTCCACTTAATAAGAAACGAATGTAGCCCTGAATGTTGAACAAGCATGCCACTCGGTCAAACATTCCATTTTATCACAAATGAATGTAGACCTGAATGTTGAACTAGCTTGCCAATCGGTCAAACATTCCACTTTATCAGAAACGAATGTAGACCTGAATGATGAACCAGCTTGCCACTCGGTCAAACATTCCACTTTATCAGAAACGAAGGTAGACCTGAATGTTGAACCAGCATGCCACTCGGTCAAAAATTCTATTTTATCAGAAACGAATGTAGACCTGAATGTTGATCCAGCTTCCCTATTGGATAAACATTCCATTTTATCAGAAACGAATGTAGACCTGAATGTTGAACCGGCTTGCCAGTCGGTCAAACATTCCACTTTATCAGAAACGAATGAAGACCTGAATGTTGAACCAGCTTGCCACTAGGTCGAACATGCCACTTTATCAGAAACGAATGTAGACCTGATTGTTGAACCAGCTTCCCACTCGGTTAAACATTCCACTGTATCAGAAACGAATGTAGACCTGAATGTTGAACCAGCTTGCCACTCGGTCAAACATTCCATTTTATCAGAAACGAATGTAGACCTGAATGTTTAACCAGCTTGCCACTCGGTCAAACATTCCACTTTATCAGAAACGAATGTAGACCTGAATGTTGAACCAGCTTGCCACTTGGTCAAACATTCCACTTTATCAGAAACGAATGTAGACCTGAATGTTGAACCAGCTTGCCACTCGGTCAAAAATTCCATTTTATCAGAAAAGAATGTAGACCTGAATGTTGAACCAGCTTCCCACTCGGTTAAACATTCGATTTTATCAGAAACGAATGTAGACCTGATTGTTGAACCAGCTTCCCACACGGTCAAACATTCCATTTTATCAGAAACGAATGTAGACCTGAATGTTAAACCAGCTTGCCACTCGGTCAAACATTCCATTTTATCAGAAACGACTGTAGACCTGATTGTTGAACCAGCTTCCCACACGGTCAAACATTCCATTTTATCAGAAACGAATGTAGACCTGAATGTTAAACCAGCTTCCCGCTCGGTCAAACATTCAAATTTATCAGAAACGAATGTAGACCTGAATGTTAAACCAGCTTCCCGCTCGGTCAAACATTCCAATTTATCAGAAACGAATGTAGACCTGAATGTTAAACCAGCTTCCCACACGGTCAAACATTCCATTTTATCAGAAACGAATGTAGACCTGAATGTTTAACCAGCTTCCCGCTCGGTCAAACATTCCAATTTATCAGAAACGAATGTAGACCTGAATGTTAAACCAGCTTTCCGCTCGGTCAAACATTCCAATTTATCAGAAACGAATGTAGACCTGAATGTTAAACCAGCTTCCCACACGGTCAAACATTCCATTTTATCAGAAACGAATGTAGACCTGAATGTTAAACCAGCTTCCCACACGGTCAAACATTCCATTTTATCAGAAACGAATGTAGACCTGATTGTTGAACCAGCTTCCCACACGGTCAAACATTCCATTTTATCAGAAACGAATGTAGACCTGATTGTTGAACCAGCTTGCCACTCGCTCAAACATTCCATTTTATCAGAAACGAATGTAGACCTGATTGTTGAACCAGCTTCCCGCTCGGTCAAACATTCCAATTTATCAGAAACGAATGTAGACCTGAATGTTGATTGATTATCTCATAGCAAACTTCACGGACTTGATACTTGAAATTTGTGTTAAGTATACTTACCGATATTTAAAGTGTTTAATTTTAAAAGCCCATGTGCATAATTGATGTAGGGATGGTTTAAAATCTCGACTTGTTTGTAAATTCTTGTCTGTCTTATATACTCTAGTGAATAGAATAGATCTTCAAAACGACATAGTTTTTCCCAACCCTTTTCAATTACGTATGCCTTTGTAATTTAAATGTATGTAGTAAACAGTCAGGGATCATACATGACTACTGCTTAATGTGTTGCAGATCAATGGTTTCTTTTTTGTACTTTAATCCGAATGCAATGTATAGCTATTAAGAAAAGTAAAAAGCAGAATAGTATCTGATCAATCGACTAAAAGTTTGCAAGTGGATAAAAGTGTCTCAGTCACCAACAACAGTATCAGTAGCAAAATGACAAATTTGAGAGTTATCAACAACCCATTATAACAGAACTTTACTTCTTACAGAAAGACTTTTTATACTTCAAGAATTTTAAGGTTGCAGAGACAGTCCGTTTCTTGTCCTGATTTTTTTTTTTTATCTTATTTTTATTTTTTATTATTGTGCTTGATATTGTGACCGTTCTTTGAAACACAAAACCACTGAGTATTAATGGTCAAACGAGCACAGACATATTTGAAGATATGTCGCCAGATGTACACAAATTTATTTAGTTTATAAATAGAATTATTGTATTCATGATTTACCGTGCGAACACGATTACTCAGCTTTGGCTTCAGCCTCAGTTTAAACTAGCAAGACATTTAATGGTATCTATAATTTCACATATAACTAAGCGACCTAAAATAAATTTGATTTCTTTAAATACAAAGGTCTCAAGGTTTCAGCTGTTCATAGAATCTGTAAGTAATACTTACACGGTCGAGGTCTGCTATTTATCTCCGATTCTGTCCCCTTGTCGATAAAATTCCTGGAGCGACCATCGCCCTTGTTTAACGGTCGACTTGCCCCGCAACCCATTACTCCGGTCAATGAACTTAAAGACCACCCGCACAAAAGTTCCTTTTGGGTAGGTGTGAAGAAACAATTATATTATTTAAAACTTACTCCCTCTTTACAATATTCCATCGGCATCACAGAAACTCGTCACAGTTATGGCGAAAAATTGCTTAAAATATAACATTTCTTGTCCTTACATGAATTTTGTATGATATTTTTGTGTGGTCATAGTTTAAATCACTTCTGAAGTAATATTTTATATTCGATTTACAACATTTCTTGTTCTCATATGATTTCAGAATGATATTTTTGTATGATTGTAGTTTAGATAACATCTAAAGTAAGATATTTATCATTTCAGTTTATATTAGGTAATCGATTGGATCGTTGATGAAAACCAGTATGCATGAACGGTACATTCAAAGGGTTAGTAATGCCGTTGCTACGTAAATAAAGCAGTCAACATAATCAATAATATCGTTGTAAATACTTCACCCGTAATTCTTTGAGTGTTTCTTTCTGAAAGGTGCATTCTTAATGCGTTAAATATACTTTATGCTCTTTAGCGTTCGGCATAACCTTACTTTTACCACACTCAACGTTCACCATGATTTTATATGATTGTGGTAAATCATATCAACATCTATCATAAAAGATCAAATTGTTGAATCTTATATAATAAATATACTGTCAATTTTTGGAAGGATTAGACACAATACGGACTAATGAGCCATTCAGCTTCTTATGTAACAATTATAAACAATATAAATAATAGGCTTTTATAGATTGCTGACTGTCTGAACCGAAATTAAATATTCGTCCTTGAAATTTATCTACGAGTACTTTACACAGAGATAATCTTATGCCGTTTAATAAAGGATTTTTTCCGAGAAAAATCATTCCAGACCCCTTTTATTTGTTCTAAACATCTGATCAGATCATATTAGTCGTGTTTTGGTTGTAAAATTCAACGTATGTTATAGGCACCTAAACCCTAGACATATTTCTTCACGTTCACATTAAAAATGATCCAATTCATTTATTTGTATTCATTGTTATAGCGTCCTAAACCTTAGACATATTTCTTCACACGTTAACATTAAAATGAGCCAAACTCATTCTAATTGCGTTAATTGTCATAGTTCTCGAAATGCAATGTGTGTCTTTGTCCACTAGGGCGCTTGCAAACAGAAGCCATCACATAACCTCTTTTCCAGGGGCGGATCCAGGATTTCAGGTTAGGGGGCGCAAAATGTTCGGTCCAATTTCCGTGCGTTTTCTACCTCATTTCAACGGTTTTGGTTATGCTAGAGTATACTGATTTGGCAATATCACATGGGCCTCTGTTTAGCCTCTGTTTATTTAATTCAATGTTGAACAATAAAGTATACATGATTTCAAGACATGTTCAAAATAGACCTACAATAAAACCTATTGTCCAGGAGTTTTAGGGGGCGCGCGCCGGGTGCTTTCCCCTCTCGATACGCTAGTGTTTTCAGTCATATTACATCTGTGCGTCTTTTCGTCCTCTCGCCTAGCCGTCTTGTCCAGACCATTACTCAAAGACTTTTGAAGACTGTCGATTTCCTTTACTATGCTATAGTGATTGCCCTTTGTTTTGTCTGTGACATATCTCAATCACCTTTAATATTCAGATGACACTTATTCATGGTCATGTCCAGTTAAGGAAGTATGCAGTGCATAGATCTACAATATGACTGCACTACTACGATAATGATTCTTTCTTTCTGAGATTGTAAGAAGAACTATTTGACATTAATATTTGTGGAGAAGTTTATGGGTAAGTTGTTTAGATTACTACAAGACTGCTACATGCCATGAGGACATTTGCCTCTTAAAAGCATTAAGTCGAACGAATAATCAGTACTTAAATGGTCGAAGCCAACGATTTATCTCCGATTCCGTCCCGTCGTTGTTAGTGCTGCGAAGACCTCTGTGTCGGCTGTAGTATGTCGATCGGTCGACAGACCTGGGGTGACCTCTGCTCCTCCTCGACGGTCGACTTCCACCGCTACCCATTGACTCCGGTCAATAACACTTAATATCACTCACACTATGTTTGATATCACCCGCACAAATTTTTATGACTGTGGATAAAATCGTAAAATAATATTCTATAAACTACCTTGACTCTTTTTATGTATTTAAAATGCAAATATTTCATAAATATTATGTCACCATAACACGAATCAATGATTGTAGTGTTAAGTTACCACAGCCGGTGATTGATTTTTGTAAACGTCGCCTTATAGAATAAAAGATATACATTAGTCCTGTGTAACTGTCCTCGGCATCCACAGTGGTAACCGCTAAACAGGACTAGGAAGTTTTAAATATGTATCTTTAAATATTTCAACTATATATAAGCTTTCTTGACATGGAATTCATCTATAACCATTCCACTAGACTGACCGCTTTAGACACTGTTCAAATAGTAACACTTAAAGTACATGTAATCTTATTTGTTCAAACAGAGACAGTGTTGCCTTTTTCCCGTAAAAATCTGTGAAAAGTGCAACAAATTGTTATACCTTTTAACAAGACACAGGTTTAAATGGTAACGTTATTTTTGCAAAAGACTGCAATGACTCGAGTACCCTTCATTTTGGCTGTAGTTCGCAATCGATAGTGTCGAGTTACATATTGATTGTACACAATCTTGTAAATACTCTGGGTAAAGCGGTTGCTAGGTGTTTTTTTGTTTTTAGTTTAAACATATTTTATTATAAACATAATAATTATAGAGATGATGTACAAACAATTATCAAACACAAAGTTATCAAGATAAATGGATTGAATCGAAAGCTTAATAGCTTATTGTGATTCGCACCAAGCAATGTTAAGTGTTGGTGATAAATATGACGATTTTCGCATTTGGTAAAGAATAAATTTAAGGAATGACCGAAAAATTAAATATGTTAAACATAAATAATATAAATCAGAATTGTAGAGAAGTGTTGAGAAAAAAAGACAATAACAACAAACAAATGGAGCTAACTGGGAGGCTGTCAATGTGAGTAAATAAATTCATAACCTCAGTCCAATCTCTTAGATTTTTCAATATAGTTATGAACTGCAAGAAAAATATTTTCATTCATTACATTTGATAATGATGCATTTCCAAACAGAACAGTTGAGGGAGAAACTCTACAATATTGGTTTATAGTGTTAATCATTATGGCTGTAATGGCATTATACTTTCGGCAATGGAGGAAAAAATGAGCTACTGTTTCACGCTGCCCACAAGTACAAAGCGGAGAAGGAACGATATTTTTAGTGAAAAGGTCATCGGAAAGTGAACTACAATTGGTTCGAAGACGAATATGTAGAATGTTGCATCTCCTCTTTTCGAAATAAAAATATTGAGGAAAGTTATTTGATATCGTAAATAGTTGTCTTTTGACAGACGAAACTGATGGTGCATTTCTTATGGACACTGAAGTTAAGGCCCTGGCAGTTGAAGGGAGAATAGATTTTTGGTATAGTGTAGTTCTAGCTCTTAGTACTCATAATACTCGGTAATCATCCCGACTGCGTAGTAGATAGTTTTGATTTTGGGCGGGTGCCGGAAGTAAGTCAGATAAATAGGCCGGAGTAAAATTATTTTTCATTTTGTGGAAAAGTAAAAGCTTGTGCTTTTGGCGTCTGCACTCTAAAGTATCCAATCCAATTTCGTCTCTAAGTTTACGTAGAGAAAAAAGTTTTGTTGCATCAGTGACTATAAGGGCGGCCTCATACTGAATTTTTTCAAGAGTGTTTTTTTTTTGTTCGTTTGTACAGTTATCGAAAACAACGTCTCCATATTCTAAGATAGGCCGAATAAACGAAATAAATATAGTTTCTAGTGATCGCCGATCAAGAATAAATTTGAGTTCACGCATTATGTTTATACGTTGATAAGCTTTTTCCACTGTATGATCTATGTGGGTGTTCCATTTTAAGTTGTTTGAAAAGTAGCGACCAAGATGCTTATGACTCGTAACTTCCTGTACTTCAACATCATTCATATAGAGAGTTGGGTGAGAATCTTGATTCAGTCTCCGTGAAAAGATAAGAGACTGTTTTCTACGGGTTAAATTTTACTAACCATTGAGATGCCCAGTGAGAAATTTTCAGAGTTAAGTGTTTCTGCAGCAGAACCTGGATCGTCCACCGCGAGATAAAGACTGGTATCGTCTGCAAAAAGACGTATGTTTGCATTAATCTCAACAACAATATCGTTATTAAAGATAAGGAAAAGAAATGGCCCTAGAATTGATCCTTGAGGGACACCGCCTCTAATATATGCCCAATCAGATTTTGCACCAGGAATAACGACTCTTTGCTTCCTATCGGTAAGATAAGACGAGAATCAGTGGAGAAATCTGCCCGAAACACCAAAGAGTTTTAGCTTATGATGAAGGCCTTAATGAGATCGCATACCACAGCCCTGACCTCCTTTCCAGAGTCAATCACCTCTGTGAAAAAGTTATATAGATAAGCTAACTGATTAGTGGTAGAATCACCTGGCACGAAACTAGACTGAGCAGAGGTTAAGAGATCATTTGTGTTAATGTGATTATAGACATGCTTGAAGACTATTCTTTCGAAAACTTTACCTGTTGTACATAGACGTGAAACTGGGCGGTAATTTCCTGGTGAAGATCTGTCTCCCGATTTAAAAATAGTTGTAACATGTGCTTCTTTCGAGGATTCTGGAAAGTGAGATGTGCGTAAAGATTGGTTAAAAAGGTCAGATAGAGGAGATGATATTTCAGTAGAGAACTCTTTTGAAATCCTATTATTAATAGCGTCTGGTCCTGGAGCCTTTCCCACGGGCAAATATTTGAGAATTACTTCAACCTCATCTCAAGATGTAACTATTGTTTCAAAAGCGAACGGCGGACTTTCTTCTTGGTCAAGAGCAGGAGCATTGTCATCGTTTAGGATGGTTTGGTCACGAAAGAAATTGTTCAAAATATTAGCTTTCGTTGTCTAGTCATCAGCAAACTCACCATCATGTTGTAATACTGGGATTGTTGAAGAGCTGTTTGAAGGTTTTATGAAAGCTTTTAAGCAGGTCCACCAGGACAAAGATGAATGTGATACACTTTTCAGGTTATCTACTACTTTCTGCATATGATTATTCTTAGCCATCCTAATCTCAGATACTATCTTATTGCGCAAGGTTCTAAACTTGTCCCAGGCAGCCTCCCTGTTTGATTGCTTAGCCTTTCTATACGCTCTACTCCTACGTCTAATAAGAAGTTTTAAATGTGATGTTATCCATGGACGTTCGCTTGGACGAAACAGTTATGTACTTGTTTGGGATACATAATTTGGAGTTATTTAGAATGAAATTTGTTAAATTAGTAGCATATGTATCTATGTTTTGGTCTATAACGTCGTTCTATTGGACAGTTGCTAAATTTTCTCGGAGAAGCTGATAGTTACCTCTTTCAAAGAGCCAGATATGTCTTTTAAATATTTCTTGTTTTTGCTTCTTGAATTTAAGAAGATCATTTTTTGTTTTATGCCCCCCGGAGGGAGCATATTGTTTTTGGTCTGTCTCTCTGTCTGTTTGGTTGTTTGTCTGTTTGTCACAAAACTTTAACCTTGACCATAACACGGAAGTGGGGCGGGGTGGGGTGGGGATGGGTGCTGGCGTTCATTCGAACGTAGCACTTGTTTTTTTTATATTGATTGTAAATAATCTTGTAAAATACACAATGTACCTTACTTACTTATGTGCGCGCTGCGTAAAGCAGTTGCTATAAAGCTTAATTCTAATTTGCAATAAGGGTTTAAATTGTCCTCTGTACTTCATAACTGGTTTTCATTCCTCTGTAAGTCAATGCGTATATGCTCTGAGTATTGAAAAAAATAATTTAAAATCATTTGTGTTGATAGGCTACATGAAATTCATTTTGTGTCGCCTGCAACAAAGTAGCAGCGACATATAGGGATCACTTTTCTGTCGTCTGTCTGTCTGTCCGTCTGTCTGTCCGTCCGTCTGTCCGTCTGTCACAAAACTTGTCCGGACTACTCCTCAGAAACTACTGGTACGATTTCATCCAAACTTTACAGAAATGATTAGTACCAAGTCTAGTTGTGCATATCGTCGGCATTTTCCAGTCCAATGATTTTTGTCAGAGTTGTGGTCCTTTTATGATTTTTATCTTTAAAGTTTGTCCGGACTACTTCATTTATACTACTGAGGCAATTTGAATGAAAATTTACAGGATTGATCAGTACCTCAAGTACTTGCGTATCTTTAACGGGTTTTTTGGTTAAATGATTTTGGCCCTTGAATGAAAAAGGCGTTTTGGCCAAATAATGATTTTTGTGTTGCAGGCTTCACAGTAGCTGCGACATGCTACAAAGTAGCCATGACATATAGGGATCATTTTTCCATCATCTGTCTGTATAACCGTCCGTCCTTCTGTCTGTCAGTCCATCACAAAACTTTTCTGGACTACTCCTCAGAAACTACTGGTGCGATTTTATCCAAACTTTACAGGATTGATCAGTATGAAGTCTAGTTGTGCATGTCATCAACATTTTCCAGTTCAATGATTTTTGTCAGATTTATGGCCCTTTAATGATTTTTATTTTTAAAGTTTGTCTGGACAACTTCTCTTATACTACTAAAGCAATTTAAATGTGATGTTACAGGATTGATCGGTATCTCAAGTACTTGCGCATGTCTAACAGGTGTTTTGGTTGAATGATTTTTGACTGAGTTATGGCCCTTGAATAAAAAAATGCGTTTTAGCCTACAACCTGTCCAATCACCTCTCAATACTATTGTTTAATTGGCTATCATCAGGCGACACATGTGATCACTGATCGCCCTTGTTTTATTATCCCCTTTTCACCATTTTAAAACCAGTTGGTAGTGGTCGAAGTACAGGCCTCATTTCAGCCCTTTCATCTAGTTTTTCATTAGGCGAGGACATATTGTTTCAACATATTGTATCGGTACGGAAGGTTCTTTATTAAACGGTACCATGGTACAATGAAATTAACAAAAGCTCAAAATAAGGTAACAAACCACTCAAAATAAAGTTATTATGTTTATACTGAGTTATTCTCTAAGAATAAGATTTTAGAAATTTAGGCATGTTAAAGATAGAAAATAAAGTAAATCAACTGAGTTAGAACTATGTAAACAAGACTGAGTACAATAGATGTCCATTGTATTTTCAAGACAACATTTATAGGATTTCTGATTTTCATTCATATAATACTATGAAAAGGAATTAATTTAATTATTTAGTGCCACGAACTAACTCCACATTAGCAACCACTTTTATTATAATAGTATGGAACGAACTTCCTGAATCAGTCAAATGTCATTCCAAACATTACAATTCTAAAAGAGAGATTAAAGGACAGTTATTTTAAGAATGTACGGTTCAAACAGGCAGTTGCGTAGTTTTTTAACTGTAAGGGGTTTTTTTTCCTTTTTTGTTTTTTTCTTTGTTTTTTTAATACAATCATCAATATGCATTGAAGGTGCAAATCGTCCACGAAGATGATCGATAGTAACGGCGAGAGTGGTTCCCCTTTTTTCAGCCAAGTGAGATTCGAAAAAAAATCAGATAATTATATTTGAATAACCTTTTGTTCAAGCAGACACTTCAAGTGACCCTAATATTTTAACCATTTAACTGTTTTTTTCCTCAACGTCAATCAGTTTGTACCAAAGCGCATAAAGAATAATTGTTTTAAAAGCTTTTTCTTAGTCTATTAAAGCCAGTAGATGGACTACTTACCAGTGTATGCTAGGTTATTATTACCTCCCTTTTTTATAAATTATATATAATATTTCAACTTGTTCAACATCCTTCATCGGTTGTTAATGCAAGTAGCTACGTTGTAATTGCGTGACGTATTTGCTGCTACAGGGGTGGCTTTTACTAACTCTAATGATGCTAATTGCTTTATGCATAAACCTTTAATAAATACTAGCAATGTTTATATTTAACTTTTGTTTATATCTAATAATGAAAAGATTGTTTTGACTTTTTGACTGTGCATTAGTAACGATTAGAGAATCATTTCATCTTTACTCTCTAACAATGTCATCTATATTTTGAGACAAATTAACAGCAGACGACTTAGACATTTTCAAACACAGATATTAACAAGCTAGGAATTATTTAAGTAACCATAATTGCCGCATTCTTACATTTTTTTAACAACAGTGACATTAAAACCATTAAAGTTATTTTCCTTGAACACATGTTCAAAAGAAGTTATATAATATACAGTCAAATGGATACATGAAAAAAGTCTGCCTTAGAAATTGTTGAGTGTTCATAAACAATTAAACCAGTCATACCATGGTACAGTTAAAAATACTTAGAGCTGTAACTGAACAAGTCTTAAACTCTGATATCCGGATTAAATCATACCATTTCTGCAAGATTACCCATGACGACACTTCAAAAGCCTTAAAATACCAAAATCTGTGGTATTTTAGGTTTTTCTATTATCTCTCAGTTTGTCAACAAATGGCAATTTTGAATATACATAACACTTCATACAATCTATATAATTGTTCAGTCATTTTGAAAAACTGGAAAGAACTGGACTGTGTTGCATTATTCCATTCTACAAACATTTCAACTGTTACTTGTTAAAATCTGATTTGTTGCGTGGTGTGTTTTTTGATAATGTCTAGTCAACTGTTATTTAAGGTCAACTTGGACTGAGTAAAAATACACAAACTCAAATGCTGGAGAAACTTTTCAACTTCAACTTCAACTTATTACTGCCAAAAGTCAATACTGACAATACTAGGCAGGCGCGTGTCAGGAACATTAAAATTATAAAAGATAATAACAAAGAAAACAAGATTTGATTGAAGATTCACTTAAACATTTATTTCAAGTACTTAAAATCTATAAAACTTGTTTAGTCCACTGATAAAAGCTGGTACAGTTGGGGTAGCCTTAATCTCGGTCGGTAATTCGTTCCAGAGTCGTATAGTCCTTGGGAAGAATGAGTTCATGTGATGTTGTGTTTTTGATTGTGGGATGAGGAATTTGCTGTTTCTTGTGTTTGTAAGGTGATTGTGATCAACATTGGCCTGATTGTTTTTATGTCCCCGAAGGGAGGCATATAATTTTTGAACTGTCCGTCCGTCCGTCAGTCCGTCGGTCCGTCCGTCAGTCAGTCCGTCCGAAAACTTTAACATTGGCAATAACTTTCTTATTAGTAAATGGATTTACTTCATACTTGGACACAACACCCCCTTGGACAAGACCTTTCCACTGACCTATATTTATTTGACATTGACCCCTGAATGACCTTTACCTTGAAGATCCAATTGTCCAAAAACTTTAACATTGGCAATAACTTCTTTATTAGTAAGTGGATTTACTTCATACTTGGACACATCACCCCTTTGGACAAGACCTTCCCACTGACCTATATTTGTTTGACCTTGACCCCTGAATGACCTTTACCTTGAATATCCAATTGTCCAAAAACTTCAACATTGCCCATAACTTCCTTATTAGTAAGTGGATTTACTTCATACTTGGACACAACACCCCTTTGGACAAGACCTTCCCACTGACCTTTAATTATTTGACCTTGACCCCTGAATATCCAATTGTCCAAAAACTAATATTTGGCCATAACTTCCAGATTGGTAAGTGGATACACTTCATACTTAAACACAACACCACTTTGGACAAGGCCTTCTCACTGACCTATATTTTTTTACCTTGACCCCTGAATGACCTTCACCTTGAAGATCCAATTGTCCAAAAACTTTAACATTGCCCAAAATTTCCTTATAAGTAAATGGAATTACTTCATACTTGGACATAACCCCCTTTGGATAAGACCTTCCCACTGACCTATATTTATTTGACCTTGACCACTGAATACTGGTTCTCAGTTCAAAGGTCAAAGCACCACGTTCGGGGGCATTGTCATCTTACAGTGACAGTTCTTGTTTATTTTGTGTAGCATGACCAGGCTGGCATGGTTTCTAAAGTTGACCATTTTAGTTCTTTGATCATGTTTGTTACACTGCTTGTATAGTGGTAATCATTATGAACGTACCTTGCAGCTGACCTCTGGACCATTTCTATTCTGTGTGTGAGATATTTTTGCCATGAGCAGTATTCAACCTGTGGTCTTACATATGTTTTGTATGCTGCTTCTTTGAGTTGTTTGTTTTGTGTTTTGATGTTTCGTCTGATGAACCTTAAGCTGTTTTTTGCTTTGTTTGTGATATTGTTTATGTGGGATGCTCAGTTTAGGTTGCTACTTATTGTAACTCCTAAGTATTTTGCATTTTCTGTCGTTTCCAGTTTAGTGTTATGTAGGGTGTAGGGAAAGATGACCGGTTTCTTTTTCCTGTATATTCTGAGTACTTCACACTTGTCAGGGTTGAATTCCATTGACCTTTTTTTTCCCATATTTCAAGGTTGTGCAAATCATTTTGTAAGGTTTGTGCAGATGCTTGTGATTTAATTGTTAAATAAACTATGGTGTCGTTGGCAAATAGACGCACCCGGCTCCTGACACTTCCTGGTAGGTCATTGATGTATGTGAGAAAGAGACAAGGACCTAAGACCGATCCCTGCGGGACACCAGAAAGCACAGGGAGCCTGTCAGAGACCTTGTTTTCCACTAATACTTGTTGTGATCTGTTTTTGAGAAAGTTTTGTATCCATGAACTGATGTGTGGATGAACTCCCATGTGTTTCAGCTTGCGTATGAGTTTGTGGTGGTCTACTTTGTCAAAGGCTTTACTGAAGTCCATGACTATGATATCAGTTTGTTGACCTTGATCAAGGTTGTCAGCTATTTCTTGTGTGAAGCCAATGAGCTGTGTCTCACAGCTATGTTTTGACCTGAATCCATGTTGCTGGGGGCAAAGTATGTTGTATTTGTCAAAGTAATCCATCATGTTTGAAACAATGATGTGTTCCATTAGTTTTGATGCTATACATGTGAGTGATATTGGTCTGTAATTTCTAGGTTTTGATTTTGACCCTTTTTTGTATGCTGGTGTGATGATGGCATGTTTCCAATCCTTAGGAACAATACCTGTGTCTAGTGATGTTTGGAATATGATTTTAAGGATTGGTGCTATCTCTGTGTGTAGCTCTTTGAGTAACCTAGGTGAAATCTCATCTGGACCTTGGGCTTTGTGGGGGTTTAGTCCTGTCAATAACTTATCAACTCCTTGAACTAATGTGGATATGGGAGCCATGGGCGGGTGACCAAGTGATGACATTGAGCTTTTTGCTATTTGTTTGAGACTGAGTGGTGAAGGCTTTGAGAAAACTTTTTAACCTAGTTCAAAATGCAGAAACAGAAATGGTAAAAAAGAAACAACTTAAGTAAGTTATACTAGAAAATAATGAAATATATATTTAAAAAAAGAGTACATTCGAATTTTCTAACTCATGCTCAAACCTTCTTTTTCTCTTTATCTATAAAGGACAACACTTGCTTTAACAGCACCGTGTCGCGCTATCAATCGGGGAGATGGTGTAGATTTGGAATGGCGTCCACGATATTAGTATGAATATAACTTTTTCCCCGTAGTTTGTCATACACATTAAAAAAATATTTTTTTTAGGTACAAAAATACAGCTGAAATCCCAGAGGTAAGATGCTCCAGCTACGGTCTCAACTCCTCCCATTCGGCTAGTGCAAGATTTTGAAACTCTTTGCCTCGCACTTTCGAGATGGGGGCAACTTCAAACCAGAGTCTGGTAGAGGCTTGGGACGGGAGTATTTTTGCCAGTATATAGTTACTGTTTAAACATAACTTCAAGCCTCCCCCCTTTTACTTTTTATTTTATTCAGAGACCTTATATAACATAAGATCTCTGTTTTATTTTATTTCCTGGACTTAATTATTGTTTCACCAGTCCTGCTTTGATTGATGCGCTTATTTTCATTTGCTTCTCCCACTGGTTTCTAATGGAGAAGCTTTTGATGTGTCTTGCAGCTACCACCTCGATTGCTGGCAGGACGAAACCACCCCCAACACTGAAACTGTACATCCGGAACTGAGCATTTTTGCTTTTCTTTTAAGCATCTGAAAACGACATATATACATCTTATTAGGGTATAAAGATATCTAGTTGTAATGATTCAATATTAACAAATTTATATAAAAATCATTAAATTTGACACAATCTCTTCCAGACTAGAGCAGTATTTAATATATATAATAAAATAATTTTATGTAACCCATCTAAAACTGGCAAAACCAAAACAGTCGCGAAATTACATTACTTTAACAATAGTTCGTACTTTTCCTGTATCGAGTAAAATACAAAAATGTCAATACTAATACAAAATAAAATAGACATTGACATTCATCTATTACTTAACAAATTAATTACACAAATTGCTTTTATAACTTGCTTACTTGTTTGGATTATTAGCCGCGAAAGTTTCCAAATTCAAGTCTCCGGATGTAGCCGGTGTACATGTAGAATTAAGACACGTAAAATGATTCTAGTAGTATTTCTACAAGTCAGAAATAGGCCGTAGTCCTCAAAATTTGGCATTTTATGTGGCGTTTTTTTTTTCATTAGAGTCTACATGGCAAAAAATCAAGTTTTAAACTATAAATAAGGGTCTTTCATATAGAAATTTGAAAGACCCCGAATAAAGTCAATATCGGGCCGATGTCGGTCCGATATCAAAAAGCGGTGCCGATATTCCATCATTTACCCGATATCGGTCCGATATGGGTATGTTTGCTGGGTTGCTTTCTAACTGTGGTTTTGTTGTGTCTCCTCCCAATATTTTTTTCCTTTTTGAGACACACCACGTAGTAGTTATCTCCCTTTCTGATAAAAGCAAATCATGATTTGCGATAATACATATTTTTAAACCGCTTTTACGACCACACATTAGTGTCCTTCTCTTCTTTACATCTTATACAGTTGTTTTTAAGTGATTTTAGGCAAATGCCAAGATTAACATATATGTCACAAAGGTTTTAGTTCTGTGCATATTCGTACATGTTACCAGAGACATAGATAACATATCTATGCAATCTATGTCTCTGATGTTACCTTATGTGTTAATTGTTACTTTCGTAGAAGTTTGATTCCGAACAAAAACTATATATAGCTGATGTTTGTTTTATATGTAAACCAATTTGAGGTAAAATTTTATTGTATTGTATTATTTATCACAATCTCTTATTTTTACAGATTGAACATTACTTGTTATAGGTCCGTCAAAAGCATAGATTATGGTGAATCTTCTTATAATCATACCGACTCTAAATAAACTTTGTATTTTAATTTGTTTAACTTTTCTAGACATTTCATTGGATAGATTTTGACAATATTAACTAAACGTCTTAAAATAATCCAAAATCAATGTGTCATTAAACTAGAATTCCGTTATGATTCAGACATTGTTAAAATTATTTGATTTTCTGGTTAAATACTAGGCGCTCATTTTATGAATATATTCTTTTGATTGGTGTTAATCAATCGTGCATATGAGGACCAGAGGACGTTGAATCTAAACAAACTAGATGTTAAAGTAAAGGAAAGATCTCGAGTAACTTCCGATGGTAAAAAACGATATCAGAATTATATGGCATTTGCCATTCTTTTGCAGTTTTTTATATTGAAATGGAAGTTTTATCATTGAAGTACATATGTAACCATAATTCGCGAGACACAAACAGCTTATGTAACTTGCATGGTAAGAGAAAAAGCTTTCTGCTTATATATAAAGGTTTTGATTAATTTGTAACATAACAGTAAACAGCTGACAGCATATTAGTTCTTGATATGTCTTATCAAATTGAGAAATCAAGCAGTTAATGATTTAGTCAGCAGAATATATTTTTTCCTAGTCTCACTATTTCGCCTCCAAAGGTGAACCCATTTTATAGGCTGACATTTTATAGTTGTTCACCTTCTACGTCTCACTTTGATCTGCATCTGGTTAAGCAGACTCCCCCAGTCGTAGGCGATTGGGCACTTTTTATGGCACTTTTGTCCAACAGTTCACAGAGTTTAAGGCAAAAATGATAAAAATATGATAAAATATGATAACTTAATTCATACCTGATCCTGTAATCCTAGAAAACACACAAATACATAAGTATATAACTGAAACACTTAATTCGTACCTGATTTATCCACATTTTATTCAAAATTCGGCAGTTGGAATACTCGGCATTCTAGGTTAATAGATAACCAGGACAGGGTAAAAACTGTGCCGAACTGAGTCCGCTTAACCAGATGCAGATCAAAGTGAGACGTAGAAGGTGAACAACTATAAAATATCAGCCTATAAAAATGGGTTCACCTTCGGAAGCGAAATAGTGAGACTAATTCTTTCCGAGTTGGAGATGAGGGTACTGCCACTGTATGGTGAAGAAAAATGTTTTCTTTAGGGCACAAAGTAGCGGTTTCATTAGGGCACAGATTTTCAGTGTCCTCATTCCTGTCATGGTGAATTGTTGAAAAAAATAACATTGGATACCTGATATTGCCCAAATTACTGTCTTTACCAAGTTTGAATCTTCAGCTTCAACTTATTACTGCCAAAAGTCAATACTGACTATATAATAGGCATGCGCATGTCAGAAACATAAAAATCATTAAAGATAATAACAAAGAAAACAAGATTTAACTGAAGATCTTACTTAAACATTAATTATGAATGTTTAAAATCTATAAAACTTGTTTAGTCAACTGATAAAAGCTGGCACAGTTGGGGTAGCCTTAATCTCGGTCGGTCATTCGTTCCAGAGTCGTATAGAATGACTGGAAAAAATGTGGAGGATAAAAAATAATGTGCACGAAGATGCAGTGTCTTAAACCCCAGCTTTTTGAAAGCCCTACCTACTTTAAAAGATATGATAAGCGGTTGCAGTAAAGTGGGGCATTTTTGGTCATTTTTGATAAGCAAAAGAGTGTCGGCTGACCTCAAGTATTTAGCCTTGTTTTCTGTTAGAAAGCCTCATTTCAAAGTGCAGAATTACTTCCTATAGGATTTTTTTAACTGAATGAATGGGGGTTGAGGCTTAGCCATTCCAAAACTTGTAATTATACTCTATTGTAATTTCTGTCTTGCTAGAATGGAGATTACTCATTTCTGCCCTTGAGTAAACATTTACAAAAGACAAAAACATTAATTAGGAGAAGAAACTCTCTTTTTTGTCAAACTTAAGTAATGCACATAAAATGTGGAATTCAAAAATGCTTCAGTCGTCTGGAATGATATAATTAAATAGAATATTTATCTTTTAATATTGCAACTGTTTTTGCAATTTTTCCAAGGTGTCTGTGTTTTCTGTGTTCCAATAAATTAAACCCTATTTGCAGGATGCAAAAAAGTATCTATAATTTGTCAAAAACAAGATTTTATTTATCATTTTAAGTGGGCCATTCTTGTTATTGTCCTTGTAGACAAACACTTGGTAGGAATAAATCCTGTATTTTTGGAAACACCCAAATGTCCAGTGTTTTGATGAGATTCTCTTGAACAATTTAAGAAGAAAAATGAAAATCCTGATTTTTATTTGTAATAATTATAAAGTTATTATAATTAAATGGTAGATTTTCTTTTCAAAATAATAATTATGAGGGAAACATCAGTGTTTTTGTTGTCTAAAAATGCTGATATTTTTCTGTTTTATCTATTTATCTTAGACCACAAGAACTCATTTTCTTTTCGATATAAAAAGATCCTGCAAACTTTCTAGTATTATAAAAATTTCTTGATCAACACCAGAATGTTTATGGGTGTTTACCTAACTTTGGGTTTTTGAATGTTAGTCATACCCTAATAAAACAAAGTTGATTCAGTCATATGAACTTATTTCAAGTTCATTTTATGTAAATATCTGCAGATTTTAATGGAAACAAGAAAAAGCATTTCAGTAAAAAAAAAAAGTGTATATATATAAATGTGTGTATTTTCAGGCCGGAAATCTTAGATTTAGTAAACTTCGTCACCATCTGGTAGGCACAGGTGTGGCTTTGGTTGGATCAGTAGCTTTTACATATTTGCCAAACACTCTAGGAGTAAAGTATGCCAAACAGTACTTACAGATGTCTTTACCATACTGTAAAAATGTCAGGGCAGAACCAGACACATTCGCTTTATTAAATGAGGTATGAACTGTCTACAGTGTTTGTGATTGACAACAAAATGTGTTGATATTTTTATGTATTGCCTTTATTGTATGTGTACCTCTATGAAGTGGTTTTCTCTATAGTATTTCATGGTGGTTTGATAGAAAAAGGCTCATAAGGGTTAAATAAAAATTTTCCATATTTTCTTTAAGTCTAACTTCAAGAAAACTATGTTGAGTTTATTTTCCATATTTCATTTTCTTCTTCGTTTACATTTGTACCTGTGTCCCCTTTCAAAGATGGTAGGTATATTGCTTTGCTCTGTGACATGTTAGTTGGTCTGTCAGTAGAACAAGAGGTTTCCAATCAACCACTTGAGAACACATAAGCACATAGATTTGATGGATAGGATGGGCATCTGTCTAGATGAATACTATTTTTTGTGGGGAGGGGTGGGGCAGCTGGTCCTCTAGGTTAAAGGTCAAATTCACACAGACCTGCAGTGTGAAAACTGAGTGATAATTGTTTCTGATCAGTAACCCAAGAAAACTGCACCCAGGACCTAAAAACTTCACAGGATGGTTTGACATGAATACATGAACCCCATTGTTCTGTGAAATGGTTTTCAGTTAATAACTCAAGTATAACTGCTCTGGAAATCTTCAGACTTCACAAGATGGTTGGGTATGATGAGATGGCCCTTGTTGTTTCGAGGCCTACAAAGGTCAAGCTCACAGGGGCCTACATTTTGGTTACTGATAAATGACCAAAGAACAACTGCTCCATGATCTTCAGACTTTTCAGATGTTTGGGCAGAAGAGTTGTTTGGACTCACAGGGTCAAGCTTACAGTGGTCCACATTTGAAAATAGGACAATCAAACTCCTAGAGATGGTTACCTAGATTAGTTTATGTCCACTAGGCAAAAGTAAAAGATTACATGGGCCTGCAATAGTTTAAGTGAAAATAGTCTTATAATCCATAACTCAGGAACTGCTGTACATAGATCCCTCAGACTATACAGGATTTTCAAGCATGTGTGGATAAATCCTATAGATTGTGCTCACTGCACCAAATGTCTGGTTTATAATGATAATGATGATAATAATAAAGTCTTTATTTAACAAAGCAGCATATATGGGAAATTCCTTATTGATATCTGATGCCGTAAGTGGGGTTCATGTGTCTCTCTGACAGCTCTTGTTTCTAGACTGAATTTTACTGTCTTGAAAGCTGATAAGTATCATTGAATAGCACATGTGTATGTAGTTTTCATTGAACAACTTTGTGTAACAGACAGTACAGGACACTGATGTTTGACCACTTAACAGACAATACAAGACACTGATGTTTGACCACTTAACAGACAATACAGGACACTGATGTTTGACCATTTAACAGACAATACAGGACACTGATGTTTGACCATTTAACAGACAATACAGGACACTGATGTTTGACCACTTAACAGACAATACAGGACACTGATGTTTGACCACTTAACAGACAATACAAGACACTGATGTTTGACCATTTAACAGACAATACAGGACACTGATGTTTGACCATTTAACAGACAATACAGGACACTGATGTTTGACCACTTAACAGACAATACAGGACACTGATGTTTGACCACTTAACAGACAATACAAGACACTGATGTTTGACCATTTAACAGACAAAACAGGACACTGATGTTTGACCATGTAACAGACAGTACAGGACACTGATGTTTGACCATTTAACAGACAATACAGGACACTGATGTTTGACCATGTAACAGACAATACAGGACACTGATGTTTGACCATGTAACAGACAATACAGGACACTGATGTTTGACCATGTAACAGACAATACAGGACACTGATGTTTGACCATTTAACAGACAGTACAGGACACTGATGTTTGACCATGTAACAGACAGTACAGGACACTGATGTTTGACCATTTAACAGACAATACAGGACACTGATGTTTGACCATTTAACAGACAGTACAGGACACTGATGTTTGACCATTTAACAGACAATACAGGACACTGATGTTTGACCATTTAACAGACAATACAGGACACTGATGTTTGACCGTGTAACAGACAGTACAGGACACTAATGTTTGACCATGTAACAGACAGTACAGGACACTGACATTTGACCATGTAACAGACAGTACAGGACACTGATGTTTGACCATTTAACAGACAATACAGGACACTGATGTTTAACCATTTAACAGACAATACAGGACACTGATGTTTGACCGTGTAACAGACAGTACAGGACACTAATGTTTGACCATGTAACAGACAGTACAGGACACTGACATTTGACCATGTAACAGACAGTTCAGGACACTGATGTTTGACCATTTAACAGACAATACAGGACACTGATGTTTGACCATTTAACAGACAATACAGGACACTGATGTTTGACCATTTAACAGACAATACAGGACACTGATGTTTGACCATTTAACAGACAATACAGAACACTGATGTTTGACCGTGTAACAGACAGTACAGGACACTAATGTTTGACCATGTAACAGACAGTACAGGACACTGACATTTGACCATTTGACCATGTAACAGACAGTACAGGACACTGATGTTTGACCATTTAACAGACAATACAGGACACTGATGTTTGACCATTTAACAGACAATACAGGACACTGATGTTTGACCGTGTAACAGACAGTACAGGACACTAATGTTTGACCATGTAACAGACAGTACAGGACACTGATGTTTGACCACTTAACAGACAGTACAGGACACTAACGTTTGACCATGTACAGACAGTACAGGACACTGACGTTTGACCATTTAACAGACAGTACAGGACACTGACATTTGACCATGTAACAGACAGTACAGGACACTGATGTTTGACCATGTAACAGACAATACAGGACACTGATGTTTGACCACGTAACAGACAGTACAGGACACTGATGTTTGACCACGTAACAGACAATACAGGACACTGATGTTTGACCACGGTACAGACAATACAGGACACTGACATTTGACCATGTAACAGACAGTACAGGACACTGATGTTTGACCATGTAACAGACAGTACAGGACACTGATGTTTGACCACGTAACAGACAATACAGGACACTGATGTTTGACCATGTAACAGACAATACAGGACACTGATGTTTGACCATGTAACAGACAAAACAGGACACTGATGTTTGACCATGTAACAGACAGTACAGGATGCTGATGTTTGACCATGTAACAGACAATACAGGACACTGATGTTTGACCATGTAACAGACAGTACAGGACACTGATGTTTGACCATGTAACAGACAGTACAGGACACTGATGTTTGACCATGTAACAGACAGTACAGGACACTGACGTTTGACCATGTAACAGACAGTACAGGACACTGATGTTTGACCATGTAACAGACAGTACAGGACACTGATGTTTGACCATGTAACAGACAGTACAGGACACTGATGTTTGACCATGTAACAGACAGTACAGGACACAGACGTTTAAGCTAATTCTGATAAACATGCTCATAATATGGTACCAGTTTTTAACAGCCAACCCTAATCATCCTATTAAACACTAGGCCAGCTGCGTTGGAAATAATCATTTGTCTCTAATTTAAAATGAATTGTGATAATGTCATACATCTTTAAAACATTTCAGGTAATACAAGACATTAATGCCAAGCAAGAAACACCAGTGAGGAAAGATGGCATAGAATTTTTACAGACAAACAATCTATACCCGGTACCATTCCATAAAGGCAATTCTTCCACGGGTTCTTTTATAGGTGAATGATATTTAATGTCAAGTACTGAATTAATTATTAAGTATTAATTATCATTGTTGTAAGATAAGTTAAACGTCTGACAGTATTGCTACGGCTAAATGGTCTAGAGTGTTAGTTTTCTCAACCTAGATTACCTGAACTCTCATGAGTTTGAATTAGGATTTGACTGAAAGTAACTAATATTCAAACATTGCATAACAGCAAGTGCAGTTTAATATAAAACAAACACCTTTTCTTTAGAAATTCCTATTTTGTGTATCTTGGTTTACTGAAACACTTTTGTACTAACTGGATAAGTTGTCACACAATTGATCAAAGGTTATTATGTACAACATTCTTATGGCAAAAGTCATGTTTACCACTGAAAAGATATACCTATGCTCACAAAAAGTAGTTTTCTGAACTACATTTGTTTTATGGTATAATGGATGGGCAATACTTTGTATAGGGATTGATTGCTTGCTGTACATAGCTGACCCAGGTTATTTTGGGTCATGGTCTGGTCTTGTTACAAAGCAATAGTATTGAATACTGTAATCTGGATGTTGTAAAACTGCCTGACACACATACTTGATGGTTGTTGCTGAAGAAGTTACTACCCGTATGTGAAATAATGTATCAAAAACCATTTGACTTTCTTTTAGTTCTTACCTTGATTTAATGCATATTCAGAGGCAATAGAATTACTTATTTTCTATACTTAGATTGTTACAACTGGCATTTATTTGTCAAATTGTGCCCAATCAACAGAGTAATTGTCAGGACTACAGCTGTAGTTTAACTGATTGCACTGGATGAGAATATACAATCTGTTCGATATAAATCTAATTGGCCTCTTGAAACCTTTTGCTTCATTGTGTCTAAAATAAAGCATTATCCAAACTTTCCAGCACTGTGACCATGTAAATGTTACTTACACTAACACATATGGTATGTCGCAGTTACACTAACACATATGGTATATTCCAGTTACACTAACACATATGGTATGCCCCAGTTACACTAACACATATGGTATGTGGCTGTTACACTAACACATATGGTATGTGGCAGTAACACTTACACATATAGTATGTGGCAGTTACACAAACACATATGGTATGTCACAGTTACATTAACACATATGGTATGTGGCAGTTACACTAACACATATGGTATATTGCAGTTATACTAACACATATGGTATATCGCAGTTACACTAACACATATGGTATATCGCAGTTACACTAACACATATGGTATGTCACAGTTACACTAACACATATGGTATGTCGCAGTAACACTAACACATATGGTATATTGCAGTTATACTAACACATATGGTATATCCCAGTTACACTAACACATATGGTATATCCCTGTTACACTAACACATATGGTATGTCACAGTTACACTAACACATATGGTATATTGCAGTTGCACTAACACATATGGTGTGTCGCAGTTACACTAACACATATGTGGCAGTTGCACTAACACATATGGTATATCGCAGTTACACTAACACATATGGTATATCGCAGTTACACTAACACATATGGTATGTCGCAGTTACACTAACACATATGGTATATCGCAGTTTTATATAATCAGTAAATAAGACTTACCTGCATACACTTGGCACACTGACTGTATTATATGGCCCATTATGTGCTTTATTCTTCAGAAATTGTCAATTTATAGGACACAATTCGTAAATTTATTCTAAGTAAACTGATACAATCATCATCTGTAGTCTAATAAATTCTTAAACATTGTTCAGCTGATTGAAACTGCCACATGCTTGCTGAAATACAATATTCAGTATACAATGTAAACAACATTTGCTGCTTCTGCTTAAGAAATTCTTCTATCTAAAATAAAATGCAAGCATACATGTACTGGTAATAGATTTATAAACAAGAACTGTCACTGAAAGATGACAGTGGCCCCAAAGTGGTGCTTTGACCTTTGAGCTGAGGACCAGATGAAAGATCCTTAAAAAAAACTGGGTGTTTTTTTTTGTTGTTGTTGTTGTTGTTGTTTTTTTGTCGAGCTTGCTTGCGGTGAGCTCGACTTAGTCGCCACTTTTGGCGTAAAGTTCAGTGTATGTGTGCCAGATTTGTCCAGTCTATATCTTGCTCATTCTTTGAAGGATTACAAAATAATATGGTACAGATGTTCACCATGATAGGGTTGTGTGTCCCACACAAACCCAGGTCCACCGCTAACAGGTCAAGGACACACTTGGGGGTCAGCGCAAAACCCGTGTCCGGAGCCTAACTTCTACATGCATGGAGGGATTTTAATAATAAGTTGGGACAAATATTCTCCATAGTGAGGCAAAGTGTCACACAAAAAATTCAGGTGTCTGTGGCAAAGGTCAAGGTCACACTTAGGGGTCAAAAGTCAAATAACAAAATAAAACATTCATTTGCGAGTTTAACTTCTATATACATGGATGGATTTGATGGAGTTGAGTTGCGCAAAATGAAGGTCAAGGTCACAAGAAGTCAAAGGTCAAATAAAAATATTAAAATTTGTTTGTTGGCGCTGTATCTTGCATATGCTTTGAAGTACTGTATGTGTAGAAATATTTGCGGGCTTCAAATTTTCGCGATCTTCGCAGTGACATTCGATCTGCGAATTCATGCTTAGGGCGAATATTTCTACACCAATAATTGCTTAATAGTCATATTTTCGTGCTTCTATAGACAATGTATATCAGTGTTATATGCTTTCAATACATACGATTTTATTAAAATGCTGTATAACTTTACTGATAGGTGAAAAGATTAAGGTCTCATGCAGTGCAGTGTAAAACTTTGTAAAACTGAAAAATCATGCATGTTAACGGGCATTCTTTTGTTTGCCATAATCTGTCCGCTAGACAGTGTCTTTGTTCTGTACAATACCGTATTGTTTGACACCAGATATTGAAAATAACTGTGAACTCCCAAGATGATTACAGTAAAAATTATGTAAAATGAATGAAGGCTGTTTGCGAAAACCAGTGCCTACTCCTACAGCTATACATTGTATTTTGATATGTAACATTGTCTGCATTCGTCCTTATTTTACACCATCCCAAAATCTTGTAAGAGTAATTTCCGTTTTTTTTTTAACCTTAGCGGTCTATGTGAATTTATGATTTTCAGCAGTCACCTCCGCGAATTCATAATAGCGCGGATATTTATATAGACCCCCAAAATGGACCTTTCTGCGAAAATTTGCCTCCGCAAATTCAAATACAAGTACAGTATTAAGTTTAGTGGTCAAAGGATTTGAAAAACTGAAGTGTCTGTGGCAAATGTCAAAGTCACATTTAGGGGTCAAAGGTCAAATAACAAAATAAAACATTCATTTGAGAGTATAACTTCCATATACATGGATGGATTTTAATATAACTTAGCACAAATGTTCTCCTTGTTGAGTTGAGTTGTCTCACGCAAAATGAAGGTCAAGGTCACAAGAGGTCAAATAAAAATATTAAAATTTGTTAGTGCTGTTTCTTGCTTATGCTTTAAAGTATTATGCTTAGTGGTCAGAGGATTTTGAAATTGTGGTGCCCCCTTGTGGTGAGGTCGACTTAGTCGCTGCTTTTCACTTTTTGTGGTTTGGTGTATCTGTGTCTGTCAGTCCTTGTGTCTGTCTAGATTTTTCTGGTCTATATCTTGCTCATTCTTCGAAGGATTACAAAATAGTTTGATACAAATGTTCACCATGATGGGATGGTGTGTCACATGCTAAACCCAGGTCCGCCGATCAAAGGTCAAGGTCACACTTGGAGGGTCAGCTCATTACCAGTGTCTGGAGCATAACTTCTACATGCGTGGCAGGATTTTAATATAACTTGGGACAAATGTTCTCCATAGGGAGGCAGAGTGTTGTGCGAAAAATTCAGTGTCTTTGGTAAAGGTCAAGGTCTTATTTCAGGGTCAGAGGTCAATTAACAAATTAAAACATTAATTTGTGAGTATATTTCTTTATACATGGATGGATTTGTATATAAGTTATAACAAAATTAATGTTCTCTATAGTGAGTTGAGTTTTCTTGCGCAAAATGAAGGTCAAGGTCACAAGATGTTAAAGATCAAATAAAATTATCAAAATGCTCAGATGACATGAATTGAGTTTTTTAGGCACAGATGTTCATCATGAGACTTCTTGTCATGCAAATGAACCAGGTCACCGGGTCAGAGGTCAAGGTCACCTAAGATGACGCAGTGTCAAGATTTTGCCCTGGGTATAAAGAGGATGTGCTGCCAACATCTCACCTATGTATACATCTTTCTCCTTGATCTGGAGCTTATAGGTTCAGGTTTGAATTAAGACGTGTGGGCTCGACATTCTGCCCGTGGGCATGTCTTGTTTTTGACAGTTTGACCCCAAGATAAAGGTAATTTAGGAGTTAAAGTAAAAATAATAATATATATAACAGATGAAGATAAATTGCAGATCCTTCAAAAGAAGTTTTTTTTTCACATTTTGACCTCAATGTCATGTAGGGGTCAGGTCAAGAAAAATATATTCAGTTGCTCCCAAATAGTTATGCATTAAGTAGTTAGGGAGTTATGGCTAATATTATATATTTTTGACAACTGGAACTTTGAGGTGAAGGCCAATTAAATATGTTAGCAGGAAGGTCTTGTCCAAAGGGGTATTGTGTTCAAGTATCAAGTAAATCTGTTTACTTATAAGGAAGTTATGAGCAATGTTAAAGTTTTTTGACAACTGAACTGTTTAGGTCAGAGTCATTCAGGGGTCAGTGTCACACAAATATATGTCAGTAGAAAAGTCTTGTCTAAATGGGTGTTGTCTTGTCTAAATGAGTGTTGTCTTGTCTAAATGGGTGTTGTCTAAATGGGTGTTGTCTTGTCTAAATGGGTGTTGCATTAAAGTATGAAGTAAATCCACTTACTAATATATGTCAGTAGAAAAGTCTTGTCTAAATGGGTGTTGCATTAAAGTATGAAGTAAATCCACTTACTAATAAGGAAGTTAAGAGCAATATTTAAGACTGACCAATGGACCTTTAAAGAACTACTGGAATATGCCTTCCCCTTTGAGGCATAAAAAGCAGTTGGAAATGGAAAACAAGAACATATTTCATGCAAAATTCATTTTCATCTATATTTTGAATACCTCAGTGCATGTAATTATTTTTGTCTGATTTTTTTGTTTTTTTGTTCTTGAGTCTGCTTGCAGATAGCTTGACATAGTCATCACATTTGGTACCGCAGTTTGATGTGTGTATGTGCGTGCATGTGTGCGTGCGTCTGTCTAGATTGCCTTGTCCGGGCCATAACTTCTCTGTGCATGGAAGGATTTTGAAATACCTTGGCACATTTGTTCTCCTTGATGAGATGGTTTGTCATGTGCATTACCCAAGTTCCCAGCTCAAAGGTGAAGGTCACAGTGCCAGGTCAAAGGTCCAAAATTTTGATGATAGACCTTGTCCCGGCCATAACTTCTCCCTGCATGGAAGGATTTTAAAATACCTTGGCACATTTATTCACCTTGATGAGATGGTGTCTTGCATGCAAGACCCATATTCTTCGCTCTTGTCTGGGCCATTACTTCTCCCTGCATGGAAGAATTTGAAAATACCATGATACATGCTCCCTGAAAGAGACATCATATAGGCCTGCCTTGTCCTTCCATCATCATCTTCCTACAGTTTCCATTTCACTGTATCCCCATAGGAGCCTTGGCACCCTCAACATGCTGCCCATGGGCATTCTGGTTTTTTGTTGTTGTTTTTTTTGTCAGACAAATTTTGTTGAAAACATCATTTCTGGTATAAAACAAATAATTCTGCAAAGATGTGAGATTTGGAAAGATTTTATATTCAAACTTATAAAATCAGTAAATTATTTTGTCCTTGTTTAAAAAGTATTTGGCTTTCGTTATCTCCAAGTTAGACTGAATTTACTTTATTTGTACAAAGCTAAAGATGTAATGTGCCAGGACTGTTATTCTATGAAATATTATTGTAACATGTTTCATTCTTCATTTTATTGCAGGTTTTCCAATTGGTACCAGATGTAATGCAAAGGATGTTTTCTTCTACCACAGTCCAGATAATGTCAGTTTGGAAATGGCAGAATTTTGTCTACTCAGCAAAGAAGCAAAAAGATTTCTTTTTGCTCGAGAGATATATTATGTTGAGGACAGCTATGTTCTATTTCGTGGCTTGCTTGGAGCATCCTTGGTTGTGGCAGGTTCAGTTTTGCACTTTATGTGGAACAAGTCACTAAATTCCCTGAAAGAGATGAAATTACAAATAAAGATATTTGATACAACAGGACCAAATAAATCCAAAACTATTGAAGAGTTTAAAAGAAAATTAGAACAAAGAGCTTGGAGACAACGTAGATACACATTTTTCGTAATAAGCATAGTTTTCATACAGTTGTATAGACTTATAAATAATTATTATAACTGGGAACTAGAAAAATGTTCTGATGAAAAAGTTGCTAGTCTTGGACCAGAGTACAAAAAAGGTGGACTTGAATATTATCAAAAATTGTTAGAAGCTGCTAAATTTAATAACAGGGTTTCAGACGGCAGTTATTTTGATAAGGCCGGGAATCTTATTCAGGGAAAATATCCAATATTTTTCAAGCATGTACCATACACACAGCGGTATAGTTACTTTGCAACATTGGTTCCACTGGAGTCAGAGCAGGTTTTTGACACAAACAGCTAAGGGTTACTGAGTACAGAATGACCCTATTTTAAGAACCAGAATATATATTTTACAAATGTTATGGTGATACAGTGTAGAAAGCAAATTTCCAGTTTTCAGAATAAAACAAAAACTATGGTACTACAGGTAGTACAAGGGAAGAATTGAATAGAAAGAGGGTTAACTTTCTGAAATATTAAAAGAAAAAAAATATAATATTTAACCAATTTTAGCACAACTTTCTAGCACAAACAAGTAATATAATCTGTCATTCAGTAAGGGGTACAAATCTTATTAAGTTATGGCTATAGTTTTATACAAGTAAGTTTTACGCAAACCAGGATCATGCTCATATTGAATTTTTATTTACAAAATTAAATTCTGTATGCTTTTCAAGGATTTTGAACTCAGTTTTCAATGTGTATTCCCATATCTGCATTATTAATGCAAGTAGGTGATTTATGTAATACTATACTCTTTAGAAAATAAATTTTAAGAAGTCTATTCAGGGAAGTTCTGCACGTGTGAAGCTATTTCTGCATGTTTGTTTCAGAATATAAGAGAATATGCAATTTTGCATTCAGTAAATTATGTGAATGAAATCCTTTGAAGTTTAGTTTCTGGTATTGATTTCCCCTTACTTCTGATGCAGTTTATGTGAACATACATGTTTTACAAAATGGGGTCATTTGCAACAGTTGCATATATTTTCATGTTACAAATAAAAACATACAGTATGACCCTGACAGGTTCTTGATGATTGTCGTGTTCATTTATTTTTTTGGTCATTTACAGTTTATTACAAACAAGTCTTATTAATACCATTTTTTTTATGATCTTGTTAGAACTTTGTTGTAGTTAATGTTGATATAGCTGATACTCTTGTAACTAAGTGTCTTAATGAATCGGTTATGTCGTAAAAAGTTCTTACTTAGATATATCATTTTATCAGTGAATCCCCTATTAGAGAGTGCAGAGTAATATTACATGTATAAGTGCAAATATTTCTATTGTGTTAGGTGTTTGGAAATATTTATAAGTATCTGAATGTGAAAAAGTTTTATCAAATTCATTGCTTTTCTTTCAATATCTATACCTCAACTGACTTGTGGTTTTTTACTAGGTTGTTTTTGGTTTAGACATTAAGATTTGGAGGATCTGTTTGACAATGGAGCAAACTGGTCATTTGATCTATGCATTGTTTTACATTTGATTGTCTTACAGACTTTTTTTTTTCTTTTTGCATTTTCACTATTATGAATGTTGTTTTTAACAAATGAGTTATTTACAGAATCACTGCCTGAATAAAAAGTCAAACAAAACTCAGTTATTTAAGAAACCTTTGTTCTTTTTTAACACAAGTGGATTTATCCTGATTGTATGTTGTTATGCCCCTGTTTATCCATCTGTCTGTTCATTCATTAGCAATTTCCTGTCCAATCTGTTTCTTTTAAAATGCTTGAAGGATATCAGTTGAACTTGGGTCAAATTTTAATCTAATCGAGACCACATGCAGAACCCACATTTCCATTTAAGGCTTTAAGGTCATGGTCACAGTTCAAGGTCAAAGAATTGAGTCAGAGAATTCTGGTTCTCTCCATATCTCCTAAACCCTGTGCAGGATATTCATGAAAGTTTAGTTAGGTGTTTGTCTCATCAAGGCAATATGCTGAGCAAACATTCAAGGCATGCTGAAGTTGCACAGTTTTGGATAATTCATATTTTGGAAAAATAATTTGTCCTCCATCTCTTTAACCACTTGAAGTATATTCACGATACTTTAGGCAAATGTTTATTTCATTGAGTCAACATGCAGAACCAACATTTCATACCAACCTTTTTAAGGTCAAGGTCACACTTCAAAGACACAGATTTGAACCATAGAATTTCTGTTCCCTCCACATCTCCTAAACCTCTTTCAGGATAACTATGAAACTTTGGCATTTTCATCTCATTCAGCTGACCTTTTGAACTTATATTCATAGTACTCTAATCTTGCTAGATGTTGGATAAAAGATATTTTCAACAAATGTCATTCAGTGCCGGTGAGCCTTGTGGCTCCTGTGGGCGTATATTGCCTTGCCCTCATAGGAGGTTGCTATATTTGGTATATTCTTGTGCATGTTACCCTTCACACTACCACGCCAGGAGCAGTCTAACTAAAAAAATCTACTTAAAGGTTAATACCTTATAACATACAGTGTAGCATGTTCAATGCAATAATTTAAATTAGAATTCTCATTGAAAATTCCTGAAAGACAAGTGAGTTTCACAGTTGTAACAGTGGACGTACAGAGATTTTCAAATATATTTAAATAGTTAATTCAAGCATCAATACCTTAAAATGACCACTTTTAAAGAATGATAAAAATTTCCATGTATAAAGATCCTACACACCATGCAGCCATTCAGTAGTTTTCTACATGTATTTCACTTTTTTGCTTACTATGCTATATTTCTTTTTTCCAACTTCAGTTTAACAAAAAAGCACTTCAGCAGCTGACTATTTTTTTGGTAGAATTTATTTCATAGTACCTGAAGTAAATCCAGCATTAATACAAGGAATACTTTTATATCCACTGATCAGTTTATTGTTTTATACTCTTCAAATAGCTGTTCCAGAAGTCAAGGAATACTTTTATATCCACTGATCAGTTTATTGTTTATACTCTTCAAATAGCTGTTCCAGAAGTCAAGGAATACTTGTATATCCACTGATCAGTTTATTAGTCCCCTACCAGTTTAACTGGAGGGGACTATAGGTTTACCCTCCGTCCATCCGTCAGTCTGTCCATCACATAAACTGGATCCTGTGAGAACGCAAAAAGGACTGAAAATATTTTAATGAAACTTGAAATATGGGTAGATGGCCATCTGGAGATTATGCATGTCTTTTTTTTTCTTTATATGTTGAAAATTTTGGTTGCTATAGCAACAGATATACTTAAAATATGGCAAATATAACAATATTTGTGATAACTCAAAAAGTTCTAAGAATAATTCTATGAAACATAAAATATGGATAGGTGATAGTATGGAAATAATGCACCTCATGGTTCACAACTCTAGCATCAAAATTATTAGATTTATCCCCCCTTGAACTTAGAATTTTCATGAAAAAAATGTGGTTTTTTTGTAAAACTCAAAAAGTGCTGAAAATATTTTTAGGAAACATGAAGTATGGATAGGTGATGGTATGAAGATAATGCGACTCAAGGTTCACAACTCTAGCTCCAAAATTATTAGATTTATCCCCTTTGAACTTAGAATTTTCATGAAAAAATGTGTTTTTTTTTTTTTTTATATAACTTCATTATTTCTTAATGTATCTACTTCAAACTTTAAATATTGGTTTCTTATCATCACCCACTTCATATGTGACAAGCACCTAAATTGTCAGAATTATCATCCTTGAACTTTGAATTTTTTCTTCCTATGTTGAAAAATTTGGTACATTTGTCTTTCCCTAAAAACTGTATCCATAGATCACTTTTGAAGTACTTGGAACTTTTCCAACAAATTTACTGAGAATAAAGTAAAGTTGAAACATAAGTTAAACATAGTGATCCTGAAAAATTTAAACATTAGGAACTAGTTTTTCATGGGTTTTCAACAGAGGTCAAGGTCAATTAATAGTTGAAACTTAATATTAAAGATTATGTGCAACTTGTTCCAACTGGGCTACCATCCTGTGACAAGGCAGTGGGGCGTATAAGTCACCATCTGTGACAAAATTCTAGTTTTGCGACCTTTTTTAGTCCCCTACCGGTTTCATCGGAGGGGACTATAGGTTTACCCTCCTTCCGTTAGTCCATCCGTCCACAAAAACTGGATCCCGAGATAACGCATAAAGTACTGAAAATATTGTTATGAAACTTGATATATGGATAGATGGCAGTATGGAAATTATACACGTCTTTCTTTTCTTCCTATTTTGAAAAATCTGGTTGCTATGGCAACAAATAGACTTAAAATATGGCAAATATAGCAATATTTGAGATAACTCAAAAAGTACTTTAAATATTTTTATGAAACTTGAAATATGGATAAATGGCAGTATGGAGAATATCCACTTCATTTTTTTATGAACTTAAAGGAGGAACTGTCCATCCGTTTATCAGTCATTTCCTCCGAAAACTTTACTGTTGGCCATATTTTCCTGACTACTGAATGGAATTACTTCAAACTTGGCCACAACAATACCTTGGACAAGACCATTCCAATGAAATACATTTCTGTGACCTTGACCTCTGAATGACCTTGACCTTTAAAGTTTTCTTGTCCAAAAACTATAAGGTTGGCCATAATTTCCTTATTTCTGAACAGAATTACTTCAAACTTGGTCACAACAACCCCTTCGATAAGACCTTTTCAACAACATATATTTCTTTGACCTTAACCTCTAAATGACCTTGACCTATGACGTTTTCTTCTTTGATGATACTTTGTGCATGGATAGAGGATCATATGGAGATTATACATGTCTCAGACAAATTCTTTAATCATTTTCCACATATGGGTTGGAGTTAGGGAGATGGACATTGCACTGGTAGGGGACTGTTGCTTTGTCTCTGACAAGCTCTTGTTGTTATACTCTTCAAATAGCTGTTCCAGAAGTCAAGGAACAGATACTACAAGTAATTTTTCTTCTGTTTTGCATTTGAAACATCAAAAGATCATTTAAATTGTTGCTTAGAGTGATTATTGTCAAGACATTGTATTTGTTTAAGTAAGATAAAGTCTTGGTATGGAACTGGGAAACTGAATTCTTGCTGACTTAAGGTGACGACTTGAAGTCACAATACATGTTTCTGTGAATCCACACTTTGTCTTCTGACATTACCATTGCAACAAAAAACAGATCAAATGATTTTGATTATTACAGCTCAAGAATCATCTTTTAACTTTTGCAAGAAACTTTCTCACATTGAGTACTAAGTACTGGATGGGGAATTTCTTTATCTTACAAAGGTACTGAAACTACATGAACTGAATGTAAACAATACAATACTAGTGCAGGGAATTTGGAAATGTTTACAACAAAATATCTAGCTTGTTTTAAGGTTTTGTTGATATGGAATAGAACATAACAAAATAAAAAGGATTTGTTTTGAAATTATTTTATTGCTAGATTAACAAAAATAAAACAGTTGTAGATTGTAACATATGGTTTTGAATTACAAAATTATAAGTGTAATGGCACTGTTAACACTAGAACCTCTGGATATATGCACACAATATTTATTTATATATGCACACAATATTTATTCATATATGCACACAATATTTATTTATATATGCACACAATATTTATTTAGAAAAATGATGAAAACATATGGTACTACACACCAAGGATCTAGTAACATGGCCTTTGAATTAAATCAAATCCTAAATTCAAGTAGAACAACACTTTTCCAAGTATGATTGTCTTTTGCTGAAAGGTTAATGAACAGCCACCATTTAACATGCATTGTTCTGTACAGGAAGGTAGTACATGCATTGTTCTGTACAGGAAGGTAGTACATGCATTGTTCTGTACAGGAAGGTAGTACATGCATTGTTCTGTACAGGAAGGTTGTACATGCATTGTTCTGTACAGGAAGATAAAAATATAAATTATAGTAACTGAGATAATTTTTCAGTTGGAAGGCAAACATAATATGATTTTCCTAGACTGGTATGCTTATAATTTCTAACACTGATATCTTCTGCGTATTTTTGTGGTCAGTTTATATTGCTGACTAAACATGCTTTTCAAAGCTTCAAGCTGAATGGACAAATACTGGAAAAATATTACAATAAACTAAGATCCAAAAACATATTCAACAGCCAGAGAGTACTGGTTGACAGATGTATGAGTGAAATAAATATATTCAACAAAAATAAGGCACAGAATAAATTACTCACTGGTTTCTTTTAAAATGACACATGTAACTATTACAGTTAAGTCTGGGTGAAGAAAGTTATGTATGATGTGTAGCTCATATAAGTACAAAGTTTTCCTTGGAAGTCAGCTTGTTGGCAAGTTTCTGTTCAAAATATTGTTGACATCTGTTAAACTTGTGATATTAAGGGTTGTATTCAAACACAGCTGCTGCACCCATACCTGTTCCCATACACATTGACACCACACCTAGTGAACTGAAATATACATAATATTTCAAACATAACTTCTGCATATATTACACTGTGTATAAAAAAACGTTTTACTTGTAACAGGTAACATATACTAACGGTCATCATTTAGTAAATATTTCATAGGTTTCAACCATTAATTAACAGAATCTAACAAGTTTCTTCCAACTTTTTTCAGCACAGCTGTATTAATATTGAATTTGACCTACGTTTGTACCAAATGAAATTATTAGATACAAAATCTTCAGCTGAAAAAAAGAAGTTTGCCACAGGTTAAAATGGTAACTGTTATGAAATTTTAGAGCAAAATTTGTTATTGTTAGCTTAATTGCCTCTAAAAATAATGAAAACAAGAGGGCCATGATGGCCCTGAATCGCTCACCTGAGTACTTTGGCTGTAGGTTTGCTGTTAAGCAGTATTTCATTTTTTAATTGAAAATATGTAAGTGCCTACAAACCAAATATGTAAAACATCAGTCAATAAATAAAGGCTCTATGACAGAAAGTAGAAATATCTATTATAAGCTATGGTGACCTTGACCTTGACCCAGTGAGCTCAAACCCTACCCATGGGTAGACGTCCACACCAAATATCTAAGGTTTAGTCCTATTAGTTTGGAAGAAAAATGATGTTTCATGTTTTTCCTATATAACTATACGTAAACCAAGAGTACCCTGAGGCATGGCCAATTTTGACCCAGGGGACATAATCTGAAAAAACTTGGTACACATCCACTAGACAATGCTACATACCAAGAGAACACTTGGGCGTGGCCAATTTTGACCCAGGGGACATAATTTGAACAAACTTGGTAGATATCCAGTAGACAATGCTGCATACCAAATATCTAAGATGTAAGCATTGAGGTTTCCAGTAAGAAGATTTTTAAAGATTGCCTTTTTTACATATTAAGGGCCCCCGGGGCGGTGCCAATTTTGACCCAGGGGCCAACATATAAACTATACTGGTAAAGGTTCTCAACACAATACTCCACACCAAATATCTAAGGTCTAGTCCTATCAATTTCTGAGAAAAATTATTTTTCACGTTTTTCCAATATAACTATATGTAAACCAAGAGAACCCTGGGGCGTGGCCAATTTTGACCCAGGGGACATAATTTGAACAAACTTGGTAGACATCCACTAGACAATGCTACATACCAAATATCTAAGCTGTAGGCATTGTGGTATCTGAGAAGAAGATTTTTAAAGATTTCCTATATAAGCCAAATTTGACCCCAGGGGCATAATTTGAACAAACTTTATAGAGGTCCACTAGACAATGCTACAACCAAATCTTAAGGCTCAGGGCCTTGTGGTTTCAGACAAGAAGATTTTCAAAGTTTTTCCTTTAAGTTGCCATAGCAACAAGAGTTCTTGATGGAATTGAATTCTTTGAACAACTTTGGTAGAGCTTCATACAAGGAACATCCCAGGCAAGTTTCATTAAATTTGGCCCAGAGGTTTCACAGGAGATGTCGTTTGAATGAAATTGTTGACGGACGCCGGACGACAGACAAAGACCGGTCACAATAGCCCACCATGAGCCAAAGGCTCAGGTGAGCTAAAAATAATCTAAATATGATAAATATATAATAAATATAACTACTGAAAATGATATTGACACTTACAGCATTTAACAAAAAAAAAAATTATTCCTGTTTCAAAAAACGTCGTATTATGGGAACGCCTAAGGCGGCATCCACTTCTGTCCGAAGCATATCTTCTACATGCATGGTGGGATTTTATAATTACTTGAAACAAACGTTCGTCATCATGAAACATAGTGTCTCATGCATGAACCAGGTCTCTAGGTCAAAGGTCCAGGTCACACTATGAAGTCAGATGAAAATGCTTGTCAGAAGCAAAACCTCTACATGCCTTGAGGGATTCTAATATAACTTGGCACAAATGTTCACCATTGTAAGGTGAAGTGTCATGTGCAAAATTATAGTCCCTGTTGACAAGGTCAAGGTCACAGATAGAGGTCAAAGGTCAGATAAAAATATGGAAATGTATTTACTGACCATTTAATCATCATGAATTAAGGGATTCTATCAAAAATGTTCACCATCATAAGCATTAAACACATAATCTGCAAGATCAAGGTCACTTGAGATGATGAAATGTCCAGATTTTTTCCGGAGCGTATCTTCTACATGCATGGAGGGATTTTAGTATTACTTCAAGTTCATTTAAAATGTATGTTTCACTATCAAACACTTGGAATAGTCAAACTTGCTTCCTTACCAACACCTTTTTATCCATTATGCCCACATCTTCCCCAAAAGCTTTTGTAACAGGCACGTTTTGTGACAATGGCACCCTTGTTTTGTTGATAGCCTAAACTGTTATGGAAATACGACATTCGATAACTAACAAATTCAATATTTGCCATTGTCTGAAAACTATACACTTATGGGGCATTAATTTTGTACTGTATCTATGCTGAGCATCTTTTTATGCCCCTGAAGGGAGGCATTTAGTTTTTGAACTGTCTGTCCGTCGGTCTGTCGGTAACTTTTTTATTAGTACATGTAAGTGGATTTACTTCATACTTGGACAACACCCCTTTGGACAAGACCTTTCCACTGACCTATATTTGTTTGACCTTGACCCATGAATGACCTTCACCTTGAAGATCTAACTGTCCAAAAACTTTAACACTGACCATAACTTCCTTGTAACCAAGTGGATTTACTTCATACATGGATACAACAACCCTTTGGACAAGGCCTTCCTATTAACCTATACTTATTTGACCTTGACCCTTGAATGACTGGTCCTCAGCTCAAAATCAAAGCACCACTTCGGGGGCATTGTAATCTTACAGTGACAGTTCTTGTTAAAGATATTTCTTGGTTACGCTAAAAAGTTCAGCCACTGTGGAAGTATGATGGTATTAAAACTAGAACTGTGTCCAAAGGACACGGATGCCCCCACTGTGCAGATGTGCTCGTAAACAAGAGCAGCTTCATTTAATGTCTACTTCTGTTCTTATCATAGCATTTCAGTTGAAATTTCCTCAATTCATGTATTAATGATAAAAAAGTCACCTAACTCTTGAGGCATCATATTTGGTCTCTTTACAGATGGAATACAATATTAGTGTCTGAATAAAACTGAATTTTGAAACACATGTATGGTCTCCTTTACTTCCATCTACACATTAAGGTTGTTCATCCCTGGAAGTTTAAGCAAAATCTGCCATCCGGTTTAAGAGGAGTTGCGTTCACAAAATTTCTATATGGTATATAGTGAAAAAATCAACAAAGGGCCATAATTCTGTTAAATTTGGTCGCAGCAAAAATTCCTTCCTTTACTACCATCTACACATTAAAGTTGTTCATCCCTGGAAGTTTAAGCAAAATCTGCCATCCGGTTTAAGAGGAGTTGCGTTAAATTCTGTTAAATTTGGTTGCAGAGTTGCGTTCACAAGATTTCGGGACGTACAGACAGACGTACATACGGACAGACGTACGGACGGACGGACGGACAAGTGCAACGCTATATGCTCCCCACTTTGTGGGGGCATAAAAAGGAATGTAAAACCTTTTCTTAACAAGTATACCATGCTTTTCTTATTTATAACAGGAAATAACAGTTCATAAAATTATAACTAATGTAAATAACTGACTGTTGTAAAGTCACCTAGAAAGTTTCAGTATGGGTAAGCTAAAGCTGATGTGTGTCCATTTCAATTAAGATTCTTTTAAAAACATCATCCAAGATATTAATAAATGTGAATAACTTGAATGCTATCTTAGAATTTTTTCAGATTTGTGCACTCTTTTGTAAAATCCCATTTTTCACTGTATCACATCTTTTGTTAATATGGAAAAGTACACACATTGTACTTAGGAACAGAAAATGTTTCCGAAGTACATATTAATATCCTTCTAGCACAACTTGTACAACTGAGTTTCAACTTTAATTGATTTAAATTATTCTCATTAACTAAATTGATCTTACTCGTATAAAAATCTCATTACCGTTCTCCCCGACGCTTCATTTCATGTAGTAATGTAGCAATCATCCTTGCTCCAGTAGCACCTAGTGGATGTCCGAAAGCAATGGCACCACCTTTAGGGTTCACTTTCTCATGTGGAATTCCAAGTTTATCCACACAGTATACTGCCTGGCTGGCAAAAGCCTCGTTTATTTCAAAAATGTCTATATCATCAATGGTAAGGCCTGTTCGTAAAAGGAAAGAACAAATGTTTTTATTTTGTGACAAGTGAATGATACACATAGGGCTATAACAAAAGTTCATCCTGATCACAATGTGCTCAGGTGATCTAAAAATAAACAGTATATCATATAAAATAAGACGTAAACTAAAGCTATCACTGAATGTGTTAAATACCACTGCAATACTGCCTTGTCAAGGGAAAAAGGGAAAAATATAGAATGTGTCAACATATCTACACTTATTCAATTTGGTGATCTCACACACCAAGTTCCAAATCAGTAGTCACAGCATTGTGGTAGAAGTTTGCATCACAAGATTTTGTTATGACAGGCCATGAAACTACAGAGCACCCACTGTGCATCAAAAGATTTTGTTATGACAGGCCTTGAAACTACAGAGCACCCTCTGTGCAACACATATTTTATATGACAGGCCATGAATTTACAAAGCACTCACTGTGCATCACAAGATCTGATATGACAGGCCATGAAACTACAGAGCACCCACAGTGCATCCACTGTGCATCACAAGATTTTGTTATGCAGGCCATGAATCTACAGAGCACTCACTGTGCAACACATATTTTGATATGACAGGCCATGAAACTACAGCACACACCCACTGTGCATCACAAGATTTTGTTATGACAGGCCATGAAACTACAGAGAACTCACTGTGCAACACATATTTTGATATGAAGGGCCATAAAACTACAGAGCACTCACTGTGCATCACAAGATTTGATATGACAGGCCATGAAACTACAGCACACACCCACTGTGCATCAAAAGATTTTGTTATGACAGGCCATGAAACTACAGAGCACCCACAGTGCATCACAAGATTTTGTTATGACAGGCCATGAATCTACAGAGCACTCACTGTGCAACACAAGATTTTGATATGACAGGCCATGAAACTACAGTGCACACCCTCTGTGCAACACATATTTTGTTATGACAGGCCATGAAACTACAGAGCACCCACTGTGCATCAAAAGATTTTGTTATGACAGGCCTTGAAACTACAGAGCACCCTCTGTGCAACACATAATTTGATATGACAGGCCATGAAACTACAAAGCACTCACTGTGCATCACAAGATCTGATATGACAGGCCATGAAACTACAGATCATCCACTGTGCATCACAAGATTTTGTTATGCAGGCCATGAATCTACAGAGCACTCACTGTGCAACACGAGATTTTGACATGACAGGCCATGAAACTACAGAGCACCCACTGTGCATCAAAAGATTTTGTTATGACAGGCCTTGAAACTACAGAGCACCCTCTGTGCAACACATATTTTGATATGACAGGCCATGAAACTACAAAGCACTCACTGTGCATCACAAGATCTGATATGACAGGCCATGAAACTACAGAGCATTCACTGTGCATCACAAAATTTTGTTATGCAGGCCATGAATCTACAGAGCACTCACTGTGCAACACGAGATTTTGACATGACAGGCCATGAAACTACAGCACACACCAACTGTGCATCACAAGATTTTGTTATGACAGGCCATGAAACTACAAAGCACTCACTGTGCAACACATGATTTTGATATGACAGGCCATGAAACTACAGAGCACCCACTGTGCATCACAAGATTTTGTTATGACAGGCCATGAAACTACAGAGCACCCACTGTGCATCACAAGATTTTGTTATGACAGGCCATGAAACTACAGAGCACCCACTGGCTCTCATGAAAAACATGTCAAGCACATTTAAACTTATAGATAAACTTCCACAACAAGTTTCAAATTGTAAGTTCTTGAAATGTTGAGGAAGTTTATGTCACAAGATATTACTATGAAGGGCCATAAAACTGCAGAGCTGGCATTGGCTTGCATGAAAAACGTCATGCATATCTACAGTTATTGCTGATAATGAACACCAAGTTTCAAACAAAAGGTCCTAGAAATATGAAAGCAGGTAACATTACAAAATTTTGCTTTGATGGGCCTAAAAACCAAAAAGTGCTCATGAAAAATGCATAAAGCTGGGCTCCCACTGCCGATCAGATCAACTCGATCAAGCCCGATCAAGCGATCGGGTACTGGTCTGGGTCGGTCGGCATGATTGATCGGGAGTGGTCGGGGAGGTCTACCTTGGTCGGCATCGCTCGGGCTTTCTACCCGAATTTTTTTGACATGTCAAAAAAATTCGTGTAGCGATCGTGTAGCCAAGCGGTCGAGAAGAGCTCGGGAAGCGATCGTGTATTGATCGAGTTGAAGATCGAGTTGATCGAGAAACAATCGTGTAGCGATCTTGTTTGGTTGGATTGGCATCTTTAACCGGATCTGTACCCGATCATCTCGACTTCTACTCGAGTAATATAGGATCGCATCCCGATTAAGTAGATCTCTGTTCGATCTCTTGTCCAGATTATCTAGACTGCTACCCGACTACTCCACGACCACACACGACCGCACACGATCAAACCCCGATCACTGTTCGACCATACACGAGCTCACGTGACTAAAGCAAGAAAAGCGTGCTGACCAGTGTCTCATAAGTTGTTTGGACGCTGAAGATATAACATCTTTAGCAAACCAATATCTGTTAAAACATCTTCAGCCAAGCCATTTCTACTACAAACTAAAGATGCCGAGAAAAGGCAAAAGGCCGATAGGCAGTACAAATGCGAGTAAATGAGCAGTTGCTGCGCCTCAGCCTGAAATCGTGGAACCCACCCAGGAAGAGAGTAATGAGTCGCCTTTACCCCCTACTGACTCTTCTGCCGAGCAAACCAGAAAAGAGCAAGTAGAAGAACGTCCGACTACCTGAAGTTGGTGTTCTTTTTCTGAATTCTGGGTGATATGCGATCAACAAGCTCCCCAAACATATCAGCGTCTACCCTTAGGAAATTTTTGTATCCTTTTGGGTCCTCCCTGTTTAGCTCCTGTAGCAGTTGCTCATAATGCCCATACAGTGGTCGTCGTGCAAGCCACTGCTTCATCCATATTTTCCTGCGCATTTGTCGCCTACGTCTATGCCTACGACCCTCAGCCTCTTCCTCTTGTTCCAACTCTAGCACAGCAATGGCCCTGTCTCTCTGGAGCTCTAACCATCTGGCCCACAACTGCAACTGCTCAATCTCCATAAATATTTATACTATGCTGGACACAACATATACTATGAAGTTTCAAGATGAAGTGATAATGATCAACACTGTTTGAAGTTTTTATTCTAAAAGTTTTGGTACACGACTGTTCACGACCTTTTACGACTCGAGTACGACCATGATGATCTGGTCGGGGAAAGATCTGACACCGATCGAGCAGAGATCCAGTAGGTCGAGTGGAGTTCGTGTAGGGATTGTGTAAAGGTCGGGATGATCGAGCAGAAATGGGAAAGGTGGTCGGGTTGACGTCGTGAAGGAGTCGTGAATAATCGTGTGGGAATCGTGTGTGATCGACAAGAGGTCGAGAAGAAGTCGTGTATACGCCTTTAGTCGAGCTTGGTTGGGCCTGATCGGGGAATTTGGGTGATCGGGATGATCGAGTTGATCTGATCGGCAGTGGGAACCCAGCTTTACACACATCTAAAGTTTTTGGTAAATATGCACACCAAGTTTTAACTAAATAATCCTAGAAATGTGGAAGAAGTTTGCATCACAAGATTTTGTTATGATGGGCTGTAAAAGCACAGAGCAGGCATTAGCAGCATGAAAAACATGTCACACACATCTACTCTCATTGGTGAACATTCACACCATGTGCCAAAACAGAAGTCACGGGTTGTTGAAGTAGTTTGTGTAACAAGATTTTGCTTTGAGGTGCCATAAAACAGCAGAGTTGGCACTGGCCTGCATGAAAAATTCATTAAACACATCTAAATTTACTGTTGATCAGGCACATCCAGTTTCTAATTGATAGTCTTAGAAATGTGAAAGAAGTTTCCGTCCCAAGTTTTTGCTATAATTGGCTGTAAAACCAAAGAGCTGGCAATTTGGCATATTCAAAAACATGTCATTCACAGCTGCACTTGTTCAAATGGAAAGTCCTAGAAATGTGGAAGTTGTTCATGTCGTAAGATCTCTGCAACTACTGACTTCTGATTAAACTGAAAATCTAACAATGCAATTATCCTTTTAATGATCAGTTTTAATTACTAACACGAAGACAAAAAGCAATGAAATAGCTATGAACTATGAATCTGGACTTGTTCTGAAATACATCATACCTGCCATCTTGAGTGCCTCAGGTATAGCAGCAGCAGGTCCAATACCCATGACATCTGGTGGCACTCCTGTCACAGCAAACGATCTCAGAGTACCAAGGATGGGGAGTCTGCGTCTCTCAGCTTCTGCACGACTTGCAACCAAGACTGCAGCTGCACCATCACTTGTTTGACTTGAATTACCTGCAATTTTGAAAAAAGGAAGCTTTTTAAATGGCCCCTGCCAGTGTTTAAATAGATGTCTAATGATGAGTACCTTTAACAATTGCAACAATGTCAATGCCTAAAGGCTGGTGGGGGTGGGAATTTAAATTTCTGTGAAATGAGCATACTGGCAGTTAAATCTTGGATATATTTTGTCTGTACCTACCTGCAGTGGTTGAGCCTCCCTGTTTGAAAGCTGGTTTTAATTTGGCAAGAACTTCCATTGTTGTGTTTGCCCTTATACCTTCATCTTCTCTTACCTGATAGAACAGAATAATAAAATGCACATTTTGCTTCTGCATTCACAAAATAATTTACAACTACAGTATTTACATAAATTAAAAAAAAATTCAATAATTCTTGGTTCATTTCACAACTACAATAATAATGTCTCCTCCTTCATATTTTTTTTGGTTCCAACTGGCAGTTTCTTCAAATATCAACAAATTGCAAAGAAATGAATGTTTACAAAGAACAGAATTTCTGAGGATAATTATGTAGGTATTTTATTTCAGATAACTCCTACTAGTGGGTTTTTTTTGTTAATGTCATAAAAGCATTTTGTTTCTGCAATTAAGGTTTTACACTAAAACTGAAGCAAACAAGTCAAAGAGCTACTCTTCCTGGTATATCAAAATATAGCATCTACATTTTACTGCAAATATTAATTCTACTATCTGAAATAAACCAGTTTCATTCAAATCATAGATGTTACCCATGTTGTTGTTTTGTTTTTTTTTGAGGGGGGGTGTTGTTGTTTTTGGTACAATCACTTTTTCCTTATATTGCAAGTTCCACTTCCTAACTTACAGAAAGAACCTATGGTTTTCATAGGTCATTGTACTGTTATTCCATCCAATCATGATCCACTCTAACATTTTTGTCATACACTGCAATATTATTTTGTTCAATTATGATTCACACAATAAAGTTTTGACTGCAATAGGAAATTACACTATTTCAGCTTCAAACTTGCTAAAGAAGCATCTATTTAATATTCTGTCTTACTGTGATTGTTTTTTCTTCACCATTTTTATCTGTGACTTGAACAGTTACTGGAATGATTTCTGCTTTGAAATGACCTTCTTTTGTGGCCCTGGCTGCCCTATAATACACAGTCATACAATAATCGATGGCCTGTTTCACTTTTAGCCAATTATTTCAAAAGTTTTTTGTCTCAATTTTAAATGATGTTTTATAATTTTATCAGACAAATTGAATTAATACAAACTATTTACAATAACAGAAATTTTCACTTCATTTTTAACTGTTATGGGATTAAAGCTATTTTCTAAATCAAACCACTGTTTCATGGTGAATAAAAAAATTGGTAATAACTTGTGTTGTGGAGCAATACAGTACAAACTAGAACTGTGTCCATAGGACACGGATGCCCCCACTATGCATAAGTGCTCATAAACAAGAGCATGTGTATCCTGTATGTAAGATTTTTTCTGTACATATACCTAAAATGATCTACAGGTAACCTTATGTACATGATAAATTAAATTACAAATGTAAAATTTTTATGTTCAATTATTTATATGGTATATAGTGAAAAAAATCAACAAAGGGCCATAATTCTGTTAAATTTGGTCGCAGCAAAAATTCCTTCCTTTACTATCATCTACACATTAAGATTGTTCATCCCTGGAAGTTTAAGCAAAATCTGCCATCCGGTTTAAGAGGAGTTGCATTCACAAAATTTCTACATAGTATATAGTGAAAAAATCAACAAAGGGCCATAATTCTGTTAAATTTGGTCACAGCAAAAATTCCTTCCTTTACTACCATCTACACATTAAGGTTGTTCATCCCTGGAAGTTTAAGCAAAATCTGCCATCCGGTTTAAGAGGAGTTGCGTTCACAAGATTTCGGGACGTACGGACAGACGTACGGACGGACAGACAAGTGCAACGCTATATGCTCCCCACTTTGTGGGGGCATAAAAATTGTTACCGAAATGTGTTTAAAATCATACAGAATATAGATGGTCTATATTGATAAATAGTTTCTTTTAAATTTCATTTTTTTTTATTTATTATCTTTAAATACCTTATTAAAATCTCAACAAAGTTTCGCGGATGACTTACTTTTGGTGTGATGCCATTGAAAATCTGTCCTGTTGCTCTCTGGTAATACCATACCTTTCAGCAACATTTTCTGAGGTTATACTGTAAGCAGAACTAAGTTACATAGTTACAGAGTCCTATAATATTTCCCATTTTCGCATTTCATGCTAAAAAATGTTTATGTAAGGGCACTGAAATTCAAAATTCATTTGATTTGTTGGTGAATATATTAATTTAGAATTTTCAATTATAATGAGACAAATACTATTGTGTTTATTTAAAATACTGACCTTTCCTTAGGGCTATTCTAGTAAAACATTTATTTCACACCAGGAAGGCAAAATAAAGAATTTCTGTTACTGTAAACTTCTTTTATCAGGGTGGCTTTTCTTGTCAAATTAACTTCTCTAGGGGGTTTGTCCATTCAGAAAGCTTGCCTAGTGTGGAAATATATGTTTTACTGGAATAGTTCTTGTTTTATTTTGTCTTTTTCTTTCAATGTATTCACCAAGAATATCAAGTTCATTAATACTCTCTATTGCTATGTCCTGAGATTTGATATGTATCTGCCTCTGTCACTATTTTATAAATGGAATAGAGTAAATGGGACTAAATTCAGTTGTTTATGTCTAATGAAAATCGAGAAATGGTTACTGAAATAAGCAGAATGCACAGTGCATCATTCTATTATCAACATTCTATACATACAAATACTTACTTTCCTTCATGAACAGTTGAAATGGAAAACATGTATTTGAAAGCTAAAATGCTCATAGGCTAAACAGTTAGAAATTCAAGAAATTACCCCATAGGAATAAGGCAGTTCTTAGCATCTTCAAAGTCCATGATTTTTGAATTCAAATCTTCAAATCCTTTGCTTCCCATTGGCTGTTTTGTCATCATTTCAACCCTGAATGGTAAAATAAAACATGCAAGCAATAATTATGATATCTGATACTGAACAATATTGAAGTATTTGAAACCTACTGACTCTGAATGCCTAATCACTGATGTTGTGCATTTGTTAAGTGCCAGAGCTTGAATTCCGTCTTAAGAATGTTATCGTGACTTTCACACTCCTCCTTTAAATGTTGATACTAAAGTTTAGCAAAACTTTCAGATACCTGTGATCAACATTTTAAATAAGTTTCATGACTTTGGGTTCATTAGGTGACTCGGTGGCTGAGTGGTTTGTGCGCTGGGCTATGAAGCTAGCGACCCGTGTTCGATTCCGGGTAGCGACTGAGTAACCGATTGATTTCCCAGGACTGGGTGGTACCCTAACCAGGTACGGTTTCTCGCAGTATCAGCCTAGACTGGGGGTCGGGGAGGTAAACTACACGCACCATGGGCTCGTCTGGAAATAAGTTGTTCCATCCACACCAGGTGGGGACTTTCGTTGACTACCCACGTTAAATATGAAACCTTTACCTTTGACTTGTCTTGAAATTGATCATACACTCAAATCTAACCTGCAGACGCCACAGAGAACTACTTTTTTGAGACATAATTATGTAAGTACTCCATTAGTGCCAAATACATTTGCAACTGTGTATAAATAATATCTGTCAACTGCCTTTTAATAACAGGTGTTATCAGGAGAGAAAGATTCAGTTGAAAATGTAATGTTTTTTCTTTCAGAATGTATGTAACAAACTGAATAAATGTGAAAGCAGGAATGTGAAATTGAATTTGCCGCTACCTGTCCAGGCTAGCTGTTTTATTCCATAGATTTATTTTGAGATATTGACACACCTCTGATCATACATTCTTTAATGGCCTGAGATATTCTGTCAGTATGTAATGTAGACAGAACAAATAGCCATCTAGTTTTCTGAGGGGTTCAAACCCAGCATACAGCTCTAAGTAGTCTGTCTTATGGGCGTGGCTATAAAATGATACTAGGTCAGTGATATGATAACACTTAAACATATCAGTTAGATGTTGTTGGACAGAATTTAAGCTAGTAGCACAGTGAAAAATGAATGAATCTAAACTAAAAAAAAGTGTTGATGGAAAAAAGCTGCATCTGAATACCAACCCTCCTGCCAATCCAATAGGATATGTTTTGTTCTTGATACCACCAGCTATGTTCATGAATGCTTGCAGACCGGACCCACACTGCCTGTTTACAGAAGATGCTGGAACAGTGTATGGAATCCCACTGTAATACAAAATAAATAACTGAAATAAAGCTATCTCTTCAACAAATAAACATACTTTGCTGGATATAAACTGATGTGTAGCTTGATATATTTATAGTTTAATAAACAGCTGCCTACAACTTATTCACAGAAAGGGGACATATTAATGTTCTATGCCGCATAATCTGAGTTTCTGTTACTGTTTATTAAGTTTCTACTCCACTCTACATGTTGTATCCAACCTGAAGAACTGGGCAAATCTAATTCTTGTTCCAATTTTAGAATCACTACAATTGCCAATACAAATGTGAGGAATCTCATATGGTCTAACATCTACATTCTGAAGAACTCCAGTAAAGGTCATCTCCATGAGTGTCCTAATGAAAAGTGAAATATCTAACAAGTGTACATGTCCATATTACATAAACCTGAGGCCTTAAAAATTAGATATCCCTTCAATGCATCTGAAAAGGCATTTTTCTTTCCTACCTGTCATTCCAAGTAATGGTTGTAGTTGCTGTCATTCCAAGTATTGTTGGTAGTTGCTGTCATTCCAAGTAATGGTTGTAGTTAATGTTAGGTCTGGCCTTATTGACAAAATGCTAAAAAATTACTTTTATGACAATTTTAAACAAAACATGACAATATACTATTACAAACCTGAAAAACTGAGCAAATCTTGCAGTCACTGAGCTTTTGGCATCATTCACGTTTCCAACACAAATGTCACCTATTTCATCTGGTCTGATATTGACACTGTTAAGTACCCCTGTGAAAGCTGCTGACAATAAATCATCCCCATGTGTATCCTAGAGTTGTTAGATATAAATAAAATGTAAAACTGTTTATTATAGTTTCATCCATACTGAAGGCCAGCCACCATTACTCTTGAACTGACTGACCACACTGATTCTTTACCTTGTATGTGAGGTGCAATCAGCTACCATTCTTTGACTGGCTACCAGCTAACCAGCAACCCTCATCAGTTACCATTCTTTGACTGACTACCAGCTCACCAGCAGACCTCATCAGTTACTATTCTTTGACTGGCTACCAGCTCACCAGCAACCCTCATCAGTTACTATTCTTTGACTGGCTACCAGCTCACTAGCAGACCTCATCAAAACAAATCTCAGGCAGGACTACACCTACAACCACCTGTTTAGTAACCAGATACCATAAACACAAGGAGATAAATATCATAAATACAAGCTAAGAACTTTAAGAAGTCTTAGGAGGTGAACTTATTAAAAAAAAACATGCCAACATGAGAAAACAGAGGGTCATGTTAAAAATATGGCCTCCAGTCAGGTGAAATACCATTTTTTTTACCTCAAATGACTCACTTTAGAAAATGACAATCATCCTTAAAAATTTCATGATGATAATTATCATGTAGCAATTATCATCTCTAGTCAAGTGACCTTTTTTTGACCAATTTTTTAGCTCACATAAGCTTGCACTGAGCATGCATTGTCTAGTGGTCTTCTACAGAGTTTGTTCGAATCATGACCCCAGGGTCAAAATTGACCCTGCGCCAGCTGCCACATGATTTTACATAGGCTTATATAGGGAAAACTTCTAAAATCTTCTCGTCTGAAACCACAAGGCCTAGAGCTAAGATATTTGGTACAGTATATTGTCTTGTGGACCTCTACCAAGTTTGTTCAAATCATGACCCTAGGGTCAAAATTGAGCCCATCCCAGGGGCCACATTATTTTACATAGGCTTATATAGGGAAAACTTCAAAAACCTTCTTGTCTGAAACCACATGGCTTTGGGCTAAGATATTTGGTATGTAGCATTGTCTAGTAGTCCTCTACCAAGTTTGTTCAAATCATGGCCCCAGGATAAAAATTGACACCGCCCCAGGGGCCACATGATTTTACATAGGCTTATTTATAGAAAAATTCTAAAATCTATTCTTCTGAAACCACAAGGCCTAGAGCTAAGATAGATGGTTTGTAGTATTGTCTAGTGTACCTCTACCAATATTTTCAAATCTTGGCCCAAAGGTCAAAACTGACCCCGCCCCAGGGGCCCCATTTTTTTACATAGGCTTATATTTCTACTTTTTGTTACAGATCCTTCATTAATTGACTGATATCTTTGATATCATACCATGCATGGACCGCAACCACTGGGTGGGGTTTGAGGTTACTGGGGTCAAGGTACATGTATGGTCACAGAGGTTAAATTTTTTTTTCTAACTTTTATCATAGTGTTTTGCTCACAACTGACTTAATTTCAACCAAACTTTCACAAAACATTTATATACAAAAGATCCCCTTTTATTTCCTGAGGGCCAGTCTGGCTTGCTCAATTGGTAGAGCATTGGATTGTCAATCTTGATGATTCTGGTTCAATCCCCATCCGGGCCAGCAAAATTTCTGCGTGATAATTGATCTCAGACAATGTGTCTATAGGTCATTTGTCCCTCACTTCTGAAGCAAGTGAGGAAGTAGTCAGTCACTTGCAGAGAAATTTAGTTAGTAAACTGGTCGGATACACAGGAACGCTGGTAAGGTGGACTGACCGCCTACATATAACCAAAATTCTTTTCTGGAAATGACCTGATCCCATTATGTATTTCAGAGGTATGGGGCCAGAATAGGCTTATTTTGCCACTTGCATGAATCTTCATTTATTGACAAATTTTCATGATGACTGAGCTTAAAAAGCATCAAGAAAGGTGACCTTCTTTTTGCCTCCAAGTGACCCTATTTAAAACTTTACCTAGATATCAAAGAGGTTCTTGCAAGTTACCTACATACTTAATATGTAAGATATCTGTCAATAAATGAAGACTCTTTTGGGAAAAATACAAAAATCTACTTTTAGCTTCAGTGAAATTGACGTTGTTTAAATAAAATTTTTAAGTTTCAGCATACAAAACATATGTAAGACCACAGGTGGAATACTGCTCAACCATATGGCACCCATGGCAGCTAAATACCTCACTCACAGAATAGAAATGGTCCAGAGGTCAGCTGCAAGGTACATTCATGATAATGATAATGATTACCACTATACAAGCAGTGTAACAAACATGATTAAGGAACTAAAATAGTCAACATTAGAACAAAGGCAAACCCATGCCAGCCTGGTCATGCTTCACAAAATAAAAAACAAGTCAATGTCGATCACAATCACCTAACAAACACAAGAAACAACAAAGTCCTTGTCAAAAACACAACATCACATGAACTCATTCTTCCCAAGGACTAAATGACTCTGCAATGAATTACCGACTGAGATTAAGGCTACCCCAACTGTACCAGCTTTTATCAGTGGACTGAACAAGTTTTATAGATTTTAAACATTCAAAATAAATATTTAAGTAAGATCTTTAGTAAAATCTTGTTTTCTTTGTTATTATCTTTTATAATTTTAATGTTTCTGACACGCACCTGCCTAGCATAGTCAGTATTGACTTTTGGCAGTAATAAGCTGAAGTTGAAGTTAAATCCTTTTTAAATACTGAATTACTGTGTTTTATCACAGACTATGATTATTTACTACTATGAGAACATAATCATGTAAATTAATGAAAAAATAAATCAAAATATATGAAATAATAGATAATAGTGGTGCATTACATCTACTCATCTAGTAAAGTGGCGTATAAAGACTGGTGCATAAAGACACTGGTGTATAACGTCTGATATTCAGCCATTCTACAAATTCAAGGTATCACAGGGCTTTTTTTACAGGTAGGGGAAGGGGCCTTTCCCTTAAATTTGGGGAAAATTAACGCAGTCTTTTTGCAAAAAGGGAAGAAACAAATAGATGTAAATTGAATTTAAGGGGAAAACTGCATGATTTTAAAGAATTTTCCTGAGGGGAAGACACCTGTTTACGGGGTAACAGAACAAATCAGTAACAGGACAAATCGGTAACATGATTTTATATAGTAAGAAAATCGGAGAAATCGGTAACAATAGAAATATTGTTGGTAATTTTATATAGTTGAGATAGTGATAGAGTAGGTGTGAATGACCGAGATCACTTTAATTTGTGTGTTTTTTTTTTTTTTTAGCAATTTATATAAATATACAGGTGTATTTAAATAAATATTAGTTATTGAAACATGGAGTATTGAAACCTTATGTGTTGCGGTATATTGTAAAAATGATGTATATTTTAAATGTGTTTATATATTAATACATTGCCATTATTAGGTTATAAACTGATTTAAATCAAAGATCAAGCCGTATTCATTGAATACATTACTACCTTCGACGTCGTTATCAGCGCGAAAAAGTAACTATGATTATAATATTATAGAATAAATCTTATTTTAATAATGAGAATTGCATGAGAAACACAAATTATATAATTACCTGCTGAGACGAACTAATAACTTCTTTAACGACCGACATGTGTTGTTAGCACCTTTATATGACAAACAGGGTACCCTAGCATGCCTTTTCAAACCTACTTTATCACCTTTCTGGGTTCATATAATATTACTACTGTAACCGATTTCTCTGGGTTTTTTTACCATACAAAATCATGTTACCGATTTGTCTTGTTACCAATTTGTCGGTAAATCGTAAACGGTCCCTGCTATAGAAGGAAAATAGCCCTGTATCTAATGCCTGATGGACAAAACGGACCATGGACAAAACGGACCAGACAAAACGGACCATTTTTGGGGACAAAACGGACCATAATGTGAGACAAAACGGACCATATCCAGGGACAAAACGGACCATCCCAAAAAAATAACCTTTACTCCAGTTAGATTCATATCAGCTTCCAATATGAGACGTTTAAGGGGTGACTAAATGGATATCTCGCATAATGGTGCGTCGGTGGTGGATTACCTTTTATGTAAAGAAAGCAATTTTACGAAAATCACGAGTTTTAATGTGAACAGTTTGAATGAATGGAGTGATCACGCACCTATTACTTTCTCGCTATGTTGCAATACCATGATTAAGTGTAAAGAAAATCCTTTTATGTCGAAATATAAATGGTCGCCTAATCAGCGCAATGCCTTTAGGTCAAATCTTATTGGGCATTTACCTGTTTTTAATCAGTTGTTGGAAAATATTGAGCCAACAAAAGATTGTATAAATAATGTTGTATCTGGGTTTACAGATATTGTGAAAAAAATTGCCGATAATTATTTTTTAAAAACGTATAATCCATTGTACTGTGTGTCTTTTGTTGATTTACCTAAGTTTGATAATGCCGAATGGTTTGATGGCGAATGTATTAATGCTAGAAACGTTTATCTAGAAGCATTACGGGTTTTTAATCGTTGTAAAACGGACGTAAGTAGAATATACTGCTGTGAACGTAAGAAGATATATAAGAATTTAGTTAAAAAAAGAAGAAATCTTTCATGCATAAAAAAATTGGACGATATTGAAAAACTGAAGCATTGTAAGCCAAAAAATGTTCTGGAAGTACTTTAAAAAGCAATCTAGGACAGAGAATTCATTGTCACTTGATGACTTTTTTCAATATTTTTCTAATCTTGAAAACGATATTTTTACTTGTCAAAATGTCCAGTCTGAGACATTCTGTAAAAACCATAACTTTAATAGTAATTCTGTGAATGATGAATTTGATCGGCCGATAAGTGCGGACGAAATTTTGAAAGCAGTAAATAAGTTAAAAACTAATAAAGCTTATGGAAAAGATTGTCTTTTAAATGAATATTTTATAGAATCAATTGATATTTTAATACCTTATATTTGTGACATATTTAATGTTATTTTAGATTCTGGAACTTTTCCAGACTCATGGAGAGAGGGTATTATTATACCATTACATAAGAAAGGGGATAAAAATGATGTTAACAATTATAGAGGCATAACTTTGTTAAGCTGCATGTCAAAACTATTTACATCTGTTTTAAATAATAGAATAGTGTCGTTTTGTGAAGAAAATCATTGTATAAGTGATGCTCAGTTTGGTTTTAAAAAGGGCAGTGCTACAACTGATGCTATATTTGCTTTAAATACGTTGATTGAACATTACATGAATAATAATAAGCGTTTGTATGTAGGGTTTATAGATTTAAAGAAATGCTTTGATTCTATCTATAGAAATGCATTATGGTTTAAGCTTTACAATTCTGGTATTCAAAGGAAAGTCCTATGCATCATTAAAGATATGTATAACGTTGTAAAGTCATGCATCAAACACTGTAATTCTTATTCAGATTTTTTTGAGTACTCAATTGGTTTGAGACAAGGTGAGATTATGTCTCCCATCTTAGTATCCCTTTTTTTTAGAAGATTTAGAATTATTTTTACAAGACAATATTGACAGTTGCTTGACAATTGATGATATAGTGCTAATTATATTACTCTTTGCAGACGACATGGCCATATTTGGTAAAACACCTAAAGAATTACAGAATCATCTCGACAAGATAGATATATATTGTATGAAATGGGGCATAGAAGTAAATACACTTAAGACAAAAATCATGGTATTTAGGAAACGAGGTGGTTTGAAAAGAGATGAAAATTGGACGTACAATGGCACTGACGTAGAAATAGTTAACAATTTTAGTTATCTTGGTACATTATTCTCGTATAACGGTAAATTTACTATGTATACTGAATATTTGTCAGGCAAAGCACTGAAGGCAATGAATGTATTGCTATTTAATTGTAACTGTTTACCATTGAAACTTAAAGTCTTATGTCAATTGTTTGACTCATTCGTTGGCTCTATTCTTAACTATGTTTAACTTTCTGGTTTTAATAAAACTAAAGAATTTGAGAAATTGCATCTAAAATTTTGCAAACGTATTCTAAAGGTACCATTAAACTCCAGTAATTCTGCAATATATGGTGAATTAGAACGGTATCCCTTATATATTTCTCGTTTTTATAGAATTATTAAATACTGGTGTAAAATTCTAAAATCAAATAACATAATATTATAGTTAAACTGTATAAATTAGCTCTACAAGATAGTTTGTCTGGACATACAAACGGGGTCAGTAAAGTGAAAAAGTTGTTAGATGACTATGGTTTTTCTGATGTATTTTGTAATATTGATACCTATATGTGTGTGTATAATACTAAGTCGTTTCCAGTCCTTTTCAAACAAAGGGTCATTGATTGTTATAAGCAGGAATGGTTTGCATCGGTGGATCACAATAACGTTCTCGAAGAGTATAAACAATTTAAAAATCAGTTTGCTTATGAAATTTATCTTGATTTAGTCCCTAATGATTTAAGGTTCTTTATCACCAAACTACGTATTTCTGCACATAGTCTTCGTATACATACAGGTAGGTTTGGACAAAACAGATTACCTAGACACGAACAAATTTGTTTATACTGTAACTTACATGATATTGAAGATATCTATCATTTTGTCTGTATATGTCCATTTTACAGAAATTTAAGACGAAGATACTTAGATCAACGTTTTTATGTAAGAGCATCGGTTTTCAAATTTAACGAACTTATATCGTGCCGTGATAAGAAAAAACTTTGTAATTTAGCTGTATTCATTCGAGAAGCATCTAAATCCAGAAATAATATTAATATGAATGAAAGTTAAATCCAGCATCTTTTCCTATTTTTCGTATTCTAAAATTTTCTTCTACTCTCCAAACACATGTACTGTATGTTTGTTTATGAATGCAAATGAATTTTATATTCTTGTGTCCATTATTACATAAAATATGTATTTACATTTTGTAATTGTTTTGAAGATGATGTACTATGTACAAATCTGAAATAAAGTTCTGTTCTGTTCTGTTCTGATAATTAAGATTCGATAGTTAACTGAATTATACAATTGAGAAAAAGAATGTTTGTCTAGGTGTGAATTCCGACAACTTTAAGTTTGTTAACAACTGTCGGTTGTTAATGAGGTGCGAAAACATAATTACTACTTGACAAGATTAATTTAATTTCGGTTATACATTTAGGCATATGATGTTTTTGCAGCTATGATGTTTTTGCGACAATAACAAATTACATTAGACACATCTAATTGTAATTAACTATAATTTGGAAACAAAAGAAAAACAAACAGCAAATAACAATGTTTTTTAAATTTCTTCTTCATTAATCTTATATATAATATAATCAGTTTTGATGAAAAATACAGGCAGTTAATTTCAAATTATTATACTAACATTACTCGAATTTAAAAAAATATAAGTTTAACATATGTGCCGATGTATTGGCCACGTTCACTTATAAATTCACTTATAAAGACTCAGTGGCCGAGTGGTTTGTGCGCTGGGCTACGAAGCTAGCGACCCGGGTTCGATTCCGGGTTGCGACTGCGTTATCGACTGATTTCCCAGGACTGGGTGGTAACCTACCGGGTACTCTTTCCAGCAGTATCGGCCTAGACTGGGGATCGGGGTGTAAAATACACGCACCGTGGGCTCTTCTGGAAATAAGTTGTTCCATCCACACCAGGTGGGGACTTTCGTTGACTACCCACGTTAAATAAGAAACCTTTACCTTTACCTTTACATATGATGCATTATTCTACACACCTACAACACCTCAGGATGGAAGCCAAAAATACATCCTAGTATGAAATTTTACTTTCTTTTGTAAGATGCATTAAACTACACACCTAAAACGCCTCATAATGGAAGCTGATATAAATTTAACTAGAGTAAAAATTAATTTTTGGGTGGTCCGTTTTGTCCCTGGATATGGTCCGTTTCGTCTCATATTCAGGTCCGTTTTGTGCCAAAAAAATGGTCCGTTTTGTCTGGTCCGTTTTGTCCATGGTCCGTTTTGTCCGTAATTCTATCTAATCATTTACACGATTTAGGTTTTAACAAACAATGAAGCGATTTTACCTTGAAAACCCCTCTCCTTGATTTGCCAATAGGTGTCCTAAGTGCTGAAACTACCACTATGTCATCTGGATTGTTTGAAAACCTTGGAGGCTCTCTGGTGCTAGCAGTACTTTCATTTATAAGTTCCCTTTTGTCCGAAATTGACAGGTGGTTGGTAAGTATTTTAATTCTCTCCATCTTTTAAATTTACAATAGATTCTGTTCGACACTGCGTCTTATTACTTCAAAATGTTATAAAGTTGGAATTATTTTATAAAATGAATTCGTTATCAAGAGAGTCAAGAATTAGATTGTTGTGAAAATTATTAGAACGTCCTAGATAATTACCTTTCCCATGCGGATTGCATTGGTCAGACAAAGCTATTCAACGGCTTCTCAGGAAAATTTACGCTCCCAATTAAACCCGTTTCTCGACGCGAAAAAACAAGCGAAAAGGATCAACACATATAGTAAAACCATTAACCTGTGGTACACGAAATCTGTCAGTACTCTGTGTTCTATCATTGAAACTGACTATAACCTATGACCAATCACGTGACTTTGGAGGCGGCCTGCAGAGAGCGCTCCATCGTAGAATCTTCACTTGATATAGAGATTTAAGCATGCCAACATCAATGTAGTCTAGCTTATAAATATATAAAATAAACTTTAGAATAGATCCATTGTGTTGCCTTCACAATTGTGTTGACATTCACTGAAACATAAAACATGGTGTCAGAAAATAACTGAACCCAGTGTGACATTCTGTGACTTATTGCAATTGGAATTTAGAACAATGAACATGAACGGAATTACGCCACCCAGCATGGACTGGGAATCCAGCAATCTTCCAGAGGCCTGGGAGAGGTTCAAAAGACACACTGAACTCATATTTAAAGGTCCGCTGAACGACAAGACTGAAGAGGAAAAAATCGCGTACGTGCTTCTATGGGCTGGTGATAAAGGGCGCGACGTGCACCAAACGTGGAGGCTCTCGGACGCAGAGAATAAAAGCCTAAAGGCTCACTACGACAGGTTTCAGGCTTACGTCCAGCCCAAGCTCAATCCGATATTCGCACGGTTCAAATTCTATAACGAGGTGCAGGGTTCGGACCCAATTGACAAATTCGTCACCAGGCTGCGACTTCGTGCACAGGACTGCCAGTTCCGTGACAATATGGACGAAATGATTCGGGACAGGCTCGTCATCGGCACGAACGATTCAAGGATCCGCGAAAAACTTATTAATGAGGGGGAGAAACTTACCCTGGACAAAGCCTTACAAATTGCACAGAGTTACGAGTACTGCCAAAAACAAATGGCCTCAATGAACGTTCAATCAGCACAAAATCAGGCTTCGTCGTCAGCATCGTCATCACCTGTGGATGCCATTTCGAAACACAGACGGAACATACAACAACAACAACAACAACCACGACATCACCTACAGCAGCAAGCACCAACACGACACCACCCACAGCAACAGCAGCGACAACAACAACAATCATGCGGCAACTGTGGCAAGTTCCACGGACCAAACAAATCTGACTGCCGAGCGTTCGGAAAACAATGCCGAAAATGCGGCAAACTAAACCACTTTGCTCACGTGTGCAGATCGCAACAGAAATCTGTGTGCAACATTGACAACAGTTCTATGAGTGACAAGACATATGGTGAAAGTGACAGTGAATATTGTGGCAACACGGATTATTGCATTGACATGGTAAGTGCACATTCTTTACACCTCCCAGACCGTGCCTTTGCCTTTGTCAGTCTCGGCCCTAACAAAACCCCGATAAAATTCAAAATTGATACAGGCAGTGAGTGTAATATAATCTCAAGCGGAATATTCAGAAAACTCCAGGTGAAACACACTTTAGAACCCCCAGATAGTAGGTTAACCTCTTACTCAGGCGATCTTATCAAAGTTCTTGGAAAAGTACAGCTGTCTTGTTTACACAAATCAAACAAGATCACCACAACTTTCTATGTTGTGGAAAATAACTCTCAGCCCCTGCTTGGCCTTAGGTCGTCGCTCGACCTTAACCTTATCAAACTGACATATTCTGTAGAGATCACCCCTAATGAGCCTCAGATCTTGACCAAGGAAGTCGTTATGTCACAATACAAAATTCTCTTTAATGGCATAGGAGAAATTCCAGGAGTCGCAAAGTTGCACCTAAAAGAAAATGCTATCCCTGTGGTAAACCCCCCGCGCAAAGTCCCAGAAGCCCTCAAGCCCCGCCTCAAAAATGAGCTTGACTGCATGGTCAAAGACGGAATTATAACAAAGGTCACCGAGCCCACCGACTGGGTTAATTCCATAGTGCTTGTAGAAAAGCCCAAGACAGGCAAACTTAGGATCTGCATTGATCCAAAAGCCCTAAATGACTCAATTCGTAGACCGCATTACCCAATGCCTACACTTGACGACGTGACGTCCGATTTATCAGGCGCAACACACTTTAGCATTTTAGACATCACACACGCTTACTGGAGCGTGAAATTAGATCACGCTTCCTCTCTCTTAACAACGTTCAGTACACCTTTTGGGAGGTACAGGTACCTACGACTCCCATTTGGGATAACATCATCAGGTGACATCTTTCAGCAAAAATGCAATGAAATCTTTGAGAACCTGCCCGGAATTCACGCAATAGTTGATGACATTCTCATACATGGTCGATCAAGGTCAGAACATGACGCGAACTTGCGTAACGCACTCAACAGGGCACGAGAAAAAGGGGTCAAATTCAACCCTGACAAATGCATTATCGGTGCCGAAGAAGTCCCTTTCTTTGGGCATATTATTTCTAGTCAGGGCCTCAAACCCGACACTGCCAAAATTAACGCAATCACCCGTTTAAACAAACCTAATTCTCGAACAGAATTGGAAACTTTTCTCGGCATGGTAAACTACCTGTCCAAATTCGCCCCAAACCTTGCAGAGGTCACAGCTCCCCTAAGGTCCCTCCTGCAGAAAGATGTGGAATTTCTGTGGGATGACCCACAAACGCGCGCGTTTGAAAAGGTCAAAGAAATCATAACAAGTGCACCAGTTCTTGGTTACTATGACCCCAAAGAGCCTCTAATCTTAGAAAGCGATGCCTCGCAAAATGGCCTTGGCTGCTCTCCCTGGCAAAGGGACAGGCCAATTGCTTATGCATCCAAAAGCTTGACTTCTAGTGAAAAGCTTTATGCCAACATTGAGCGCGAACTCCTTGCTATCGCTTTTGGTTGCAAGCGATTTCATCAATTTACATACGGTAGGCATGTGATAGTGCATAGTGACCACCGACCCATATCGGCTATAATGAAAAAAACCCTGTCGGCAGCCCCTCCAAGACTACAAAGGTTACTCTTATCGCTTCAGAAATACGATATTACGGTCAAACATGTTCGCGGAAAAGATATCCCTGTCTCTGATTTCTTGTCAAGACACTCAGTCAATGACACATACCCGACGCTGGTCGACGGCATAGACACCCATGTTCATTCTATCAGAAAGCAACTTAACGTTACCGACAGACGTCTGGAAATAATCCGCCAGGAAATTCGAGAAGTACGCGACATGCGTATATTGAAACAGGCTAAACTGGACGGCTGGCCGAATTCTCGGTCAGACTGTGACCCCGCAATCACTGAATACTGGAATCACAGAGACGAGCTGTCATTCGAAGACGGCCTAATTTTCAGAGGTCAGACACTCCTTATTCCTAAATCATTACAGCAAGAAATGATCAAACAGGTGCACACAGGTCACTTAGGAGTAACCAAAACCCTACAACGTGCTAAAGACTCGCTGTTCTGGCCCGGAATGCAAAAGCAAATAACGGAGCATATTTTGCAATGTCCCATTTGTCTCACGCACCGAGATTCGAATGCAAAAGAGCCTATGGTCACCTCAGAATTCCCAGACAGACCATATCAAGTCTTGTCTACAGACCTATTCTATTTTGACGACAAGAACTACTTGCTCACTGTAGACCACTACTCAAGATTTTTTGAAATTGATTACCTTCCCGACACAAGAGCTATTACCGTAATACGTAAATTACAGACACATTTCGCACGGTACGGCATTTGCGACATTCTCCACAGCGACAACGGGCCCCAATTTTCAAGCTCAGAGTTCGCAGATTTCGTACAATATTGGAACTTTCAACATAAAACGTCGTCCCCACTCCACCCCCAGGGTAATTGTTTAGCAGAGCGTAGCGTAGGGATCGCGAAAAAATTGATGAAAAAAGCGAAAGACAGTGGAACCAATATATATATTGCTTTGCTAGAATACCGCAATACACCTCTGGATTGTGGCTATAGCCCAGCACAGCTGTTGCATAGTCGCAGAACCAAATCAGTCTTGCCCGTTACAAATAAAGCACTTTGCCCCAAAACTGTAAATTCACAGCGGGTAAAAGAAAACTCAAAACAAGTTCAGACATACCGAAAACAAAATTATGACAAAACCGCAAAGCATTTAAAGCCCTTACACCTCAATGATTCAGTTAGAGTGCAGATGGGTAGAATCTGGGTCCCCGCCAAAATTGTAGAAAAAAATGACACGAGGTCATTTACAGTTCAAACTAGGGATGGAAAAATCTATCGCAGAAACCGCAGATCACTGCACAGAACAAACGAGAACGTTTCAGGCATATCACATTCCGACCTTAACATACTCCGAAATTCCCCACCTGAACCCCCTATCTCCAGTCAAGATAACCTTTCAAATGCAACCACTAATATCCCAGCTCCCAAAGCCCCTTATGTAACACGGTCTGGAAGAGTTGTAAAACAGAATGAGCGCTTCTACAGCAATGAATGGGATAACCGATAAACGTGATCGCGCATAAACAATATACATTAGTATGCTGTAGTTTATTTCATTGGCACCGTACAGTTAAATAGTGATTCAATTTTATTAATGTTTCTTTCTGAATTAATTATTATCTTATTGATGTATTATGTAAATATTACTTTGCAGGATGCCGAATTCTCAATTCATTCATAACGAGGGAGATGTTCTATCATTGAAACTGACTATAACCTATGACCAATCACGTGACTTTGGAGGCGGCCTGCAGAGAGCGCTCCATCGTAGAATCTTCACTTGATATAGAGATTTAAGCATGCCAACATCAATGTAGTCTAGCTTATAAATATATAAAATAAACTTTAGAATAGATCCATTGTGTTGCCTTCACAATTGTGTTGACATTCACTGAAACATAAAACACTCTGCCTACTATTATATAAATGTGTTCTGTTCTAGTGACTGGAATAAAGTTATCATGCAAATAAGATGGACATTTATTATTGAAAATGTTATGAACATGATTTAATCTCAATTGTTTTACTCTATTTTCTACATTCAGCCAACCTATATGATTAAAATCAGATATCTTTAATAAAGTTCTATATGGATATCCAAAAATAAATCTAATAACTTTGTTTTGTGCAACCTGCAGCTTGTTTTTTTTAACTGTTTGGAGAGGCCACTGTACCAAGATGAAGAGGCATAGTCAAAATGACATTGTATCAAAGAATTACATAGCATTTTTCTCAAATTCATATTTAAACAATGATTTTGTCTATACAGATATTTCAACCTCAAATTTCGAATCCTCGAACTCTCTTAATGATGTTGTTGACAATAAATGTTGCAGAAAGATCATTATCCAATACACTTCCAAGATATTTAATAGATTTTTGAGAGTCTATGGTGTGTCCATTACAAAGTAAACTGAAATTCTCTAACTTACTTAATTTCTTCTTGGATTCAAACAATATGCATTCTGTTTTACCCAGATGTAGATATTTGTTATCTACTAACCATTTACTACATTTTTTCAAGTTCTTTATCAAGTATATTTCTAATAACATCAGTATTTTATGTGAAATTTGAATCGCACTATCATCAGCATATAATACCAATTTACATTTTTCACTTATGCTGATACTCATATCATTGACATAGCATAAAAAGCAATGGACCCAGGATACTTCCCTGGGGAACACCACATGAAATACTCATAAAATCTGACACTGTGTTATTTACATTTATAACTTGTTTACGACCAGTCAAATATGACTGGAACCTAGGGTTAGGGTTACACTCTTTTTTAGTTTATCTACTTAAAGTCTGTTTTTGATAATCAGTCATGTATTTGAATGTCAACATCTACTGTAAAGACAATTATCAGCTCTTATTGGTCTCTGCTTCTACATACTGTAAATACAGAAAACTTTACCGTTGTAAATACAGAAAACTTTACCGTGGCGCGGGAGTTGACTGTAAAGACAATTATCAGCCCTTATTGGTCTCTGCTTCTACATACTGTAAATACGGAAAACTTTACCGTTGTAAATACAGAAAACTTTACCGTGGCGCGGGAGTTGACTTACGAAATAAGCAGAAATGTTTGAAATCTTTTCAGTTCCGGCGAACATTAAAAGTCTTTCAACTATGATTTATCTGAATTCCCTAACGCAGTTAGTTAAATGTAAAAGTTTAAAAGCTATTTAAACATATATCTGCTTTAACGTAATTTCGGACCTAGCAGTCGAAATATTCGGGTTTTTTTTTTCATTAACGTACATATTATCGTAAACTTCGATTAATAAATTCATCATAATATTTAATAAAAAGATTCTGCTGCACAATATTTGCTGAAATGCCGCCCGCGTAAACTTTAAAAACGGCTTCAAGCTGATTAGCATTTTCACTGCTGGCAACAGACGACAGCGTGAGTCAAGATGAGCGGTCGTGCCGGGTATTCAAGTATATCGACAATGTCTGGCGAGCAAGTAAAACACGTTGAAGAATCACCCACTTGTTTAATTATAGGTGAAGTATTTTCACTGCTGGCAACAGACGACAGCGTGAGTCAAGATGAGCAGTCATGCCGGGTATTCAAGTATATCGACAATGTCTGGCGAGCAAGTTAAACACGTTGAAGAATCACCCACTTCTGTTTCTAGTTTGGATTATTTAAGTTGACATATTTTGATGTCCACTTCGGGGGAAAGTGCCAGGCTAAATACCTGTCAAAATAATATATTCATTATTCAAAATTTAAATATCTTGCTTACTTTCCTCGGTCTGTTTAGGGTCATATATATGACTAGAGTAGAATTGTCCTTGTATGTCAATATCAGGAATTATTCTATCACCGTTATTGTCTGACAGCTGTAGGAGAGAATAAATGATTGAGCTATAAGTGGTCTAGAATGTTCGATTTTTTAGTTGGTATGAGTTTGAATCGCTCACAGATCACAACTTTTTTTATCTTCTTGTTATAAAGGGGTTTGGGAACATCATTTCTGTTAACGAAGAAATATCTTTTTAAAAAATGAGAGATTTAGAAAGTGTGGTTTTTGTTACAATCTTGTGAAATCAGTAAACTACTTTGCCCTTTCTTGACAAGTTTATGGCTTTTATTTTATCCCATTCAGGATTAAATTTACTATTTCCCATTAAGAATGAATCAACTATCTCCAATTTAGAATGAATTTACTATATACCATTTAGAATGAATTTACTATCACTAGCACTAACCATATCTCCCATTTAGTTTTGATTTACTGTCTCCCATTTAGAATGAATTAACTATATCCCATTTAGAATGAATTAACTATATACCATTTAGAATGAATTTACTATCACTAGCACAAACCATATCTCTCATTTAGTTTTGATTTACTATCTCCCATTTAGAATGAATTAACTATATCCCATTTAGAATGAACTCACTATCTCCCATGCATTTAGTATTAATTTACTATCTGCCAATATAGAATGAATTAACTATCTCTCATTTAAGATGAATTTACTATCTCCCATTTAAAGTGAATTTACTATCTCCCATTTAGAGTGAACTTCCTATCTCCCATTTAGTATAAGTTTACAACCTGCCAATTAGAATGAATTTTCTTTCTTCCATTTAGACTGAATTTACTATCTGTCATTTCGTATTAATTTACTATCTCCCATTTAGAATGAATTTACTTTCTCCCATTTACAATGAATTTACTATCTCCTATTTACAATGAATTTACTTTGTCCAATTTATTTTGAATTAAATGTCTCCTATTTAGTAAGAATTTACTACCTCACATTTAGAATGAATTTACAATCCCCAATTTAGAATAGAATGAATTTACTATCTGCCAATTTAGATTGAATTCACTATCTCTCATTTAGAATGAATTCACTATCTCTCGTTTAGAATGAATTCACTATCTCTCATTTAGAATGAATTCACTATCTGTAATTTAGAATGAATATTCTATCTCTCATTTAGAATGAATTCACTATCTCTCATTTAGAATGAATTCACAATCTCTCATTTAGAATGAATTCACTATCTCTCATTTAGAATGAATTCACAATCTTTCATTTAGAATGAATATACTATTTCCCATTTAGTATTAATATATTCATTCCCATTAGTTTTAATTTACTTTATCCCATTTCGAATGAATTTACTATCTCTCATTTAAATGAATTCACTATCTCTCATTTAGAATTTATATATACTATCTCCCATTTAGTATTAATATATTAATTCCTATTAGTTTTAATTTACTATATCCCATTTAGAATGAATTTACAATCCTCAATTTAGAATAGAATGAATTTACTATCTGCCAATTTAGATTGAATTCACTATCTGTCATTTAGAATGAATTCACTATCTCTCGTTTAGAATGAATTCACTATCTCTCATTTAGAATGAATTCACTATCTGTAATTTAGAATGAATATTCTATCTCTCATTTAGAATGAATTCACTATCTCTCATTTAGAATGAATTCACAATATCTCATTTAGAATGAATTCACTATCTCTCATTTAGAATGAATTCACAATCTTTCATTTAGAATGAATATACTTTTTCCCATTTAGTATTAATATATTCATTCCCATTAGTTTTAATTTACTTTATCCCATTTCGAATGAATTTACTATCTCTCATTTAAATGAATTCACTATCTCTCATTTAGAATTTATATATACTATCTCCCATTTAGTATTAATATATTAATTCCTATTAGTTTTAATTTACTATATCCCATTTAGAATGAATTTACAATCCTCAATTTAGAATAGAATGAATTTACTATCTGCCAATTCAGATTGAATTCACTATCTCTCGTTTAGAGATATAGATAGAATTAATAGAATTTGTACATATAGTAATATGAATGCGATTGAAAATGAATTCACTTTTTACTTGTATGCCCGTTTTATAGAGATTTAAGATCTGAATGTTTACCAAAATATTACTGTTCATGGCCTTCAATACAAAAGTTTAAATATATTATGAAATGTGATAAAAAAGTACGATTATAAAACTTTCAAAATATTTATTTCTTGCAAACAAAAGACGTACTAGGGTATTATAGTAATGTATTACTAGCTAATATGGTTGTTCGAAATTACAGTTTATTTAAATGTTGTCACACTTTTCTCATGTATATTGTACATATATTACTGCCATACAAATTTGTATTAGCAACAAACATGTATACATGTTTATGCCAAATAAATTATTGAATTGAAATTGAAATCGTTTTGCCTATGTTTTAATGAGAGCAAAAAGGTGTGTAAACAAGGAAGTTCTCGCGCTCACGCGCTGTTATTACCCGTTTTCTGTTATGCGCGTTACAGGGCCTTTGTAAATAATGGACGCTGATCCGTCTTTTTTTTTGTCCCAAATCGGCATTTTATGTAACTTTGCAGGTCGAAACGTAAATGAAACATTCATGATTATTGATAAAATCAATGGCTGGCCTTGTTCAATCGTAAATCCACATGAAATCCTTCCAAATATTTTTTTAATCGACACTTTTTAAATTTCAAGATGGCCGCTCGAAAGGTTGAAACACGTGTCGCCCTGGAACGCATATTTAAAACACGTATCCATAACAACCTAAAGGCGATTGTACTATCATTTATTTATTTATTTTTTTTTTTTTCGTAAACATGTCTTTTCGAGATCATTTTATGCTAGAATAGCGTTAAAGCACGTTTTTTGTGTCTTTACATTTGCAGAATCCCTCGGGATATGTTGGAGCCCTCGCCCTCCCTCGGGATTCTGTAGATGTTATAACACGAAAAAACGTGCGTTAACTCTATACTTTGAAACCATTTATGTGTATATTCTCCATAATAATAAAAAACAGCCTCATGATTCAAAGATCAGAGAAAAATTTCTTAAAATAATAATAATAATAAAAACAGCCTCATGATTCAAAGTTCAGAGAAAGATTTCTTAAAATAATAATAATAATAACATTATTGTTATTATTATTATTTGTGCACTACATGTTACGGTCTAATACATACCTTTCTATAATTGTATAAATACAACCTCTGACAACTGCGTCACGGAATCGATTCATTGGCTCAGTGGTTAGAGTGTTGGTCTTCGACCCGCTAAGATCGGGGTTCGAAACTCGCCCTGGGATGTGTATTAAGATGCATTGCATCTTTATGTTACGGGCTTCCTTGTTCCTAAGCATGTCAATACAGTCCTAAATAGCATGTTGCATAATCACAGTAAATCATTGATATCACAGTTGTTATAAACAAAAGATGGGATACATTGAAAAATGTGATTTACGAAACAATTCATGATCGGGTCCGACGCGAATATTTTAAGATGGAATACACCGTTGTTTACATTTTTTATTAATAATCTTTCACCATATTAATGAGAGTTTTTAGAAATCATAAATTGCATACTCACCAGATTTAGACTAAGCATCGTGAAACTTTATTAGTCTTTCTATAAAACAACCAGTTATATACATTAATAACCTGTTATTTGCTGTTACAAAATAAGTAAGGCAAAGTATCCATACTATTTATCAAACAACAACAACAAACCAACAAAAAAAGGAAAACAACAACAACAAAACATGTGAACGGTTTTTTTTAACAAATCGCAAAAGTTTTAACTAGTATGTTCTATGTCGAAGGATCTCAAAAATTCAAATGCATTTAAATTTACGCTTGATTCTAGAAGTAAATATGGTCTACCTAAATGGTCGAACAATCACACACCTGCTCAACCTTCACGTTCCATCGGAACCGACTTCATTCGAACACAACCTCTCAAATACTTTAAAGTGTGCTGAAAATATTGTTTTAGTCATGAAAACTGACTTAATGACATAAAAATTATTGTGGGAAGCTTTTTAAAAAAGCTTTTTAAATAAATGCTGTGAAATCTGCTGGAAGAAAAATAAAATAAATAAGTAAAAATTATTATGTATATTTCAGTTCACTTGGCGTGGTGTCAATGTGTATAGGGACAGGTATGGGTGCAGCAGCTGTGTTTGAATACAATCCTTAATGTCACAAGTTTGACATACGTCAACTATATTTTGAACAGAAACAAGTCCAAAAATAGACAACAGAGTCACGTGAACAACAACATCGTTAATGCTTTTCTGCCCATATTGCAATCAACCAATCAGTGTTTTTATATTTCTACTATGTGACTGTGAAATGGGATTTGGATCTTAAATGGCCTATCTTAATATTTTTTCCAAATATCTGGTATCTCAGCTTGCAGTTTCAAAACCCATGTAAAGTCAACAATTTACCTAAAAATATCCCCAATGATGTCACTGTCAGAAATATGTTTTAATGGCGTACCAATCTGAAAAACAATAAATATGTTTGCCTAGAAGCTTATTCAAAAATAATGGTAACAGTCAAATATTCATAGACATAAAACTTACCTTACCTTCATGTACAAAACAATTGCCAATTATCAGTAGTTGTTCAGTAAATATTCGACAGAAGACATGGAAATATGGAAAGACAGGGAATAGTATTGTCTTGTCCGAATTCGTGATGTGATTAAATATAAAACCATTGTACCGTTTTGTTAAAATTAGTCCATGTTTTTGTTTTCTTGACCGCACGTAACGAGGAACTAAAGAAATATTTATTAAATAGTATATATCTTTACGAAACAAAATACTATTTTTATTACCTACCAGTCTGTTTTCCAATGCAATGAAGATCTATTTAGCGGAAATGAGAGAGAGAAACGATTGAAGGTTTTGACAAAATTTTGAGTTTCTAGTCATGTGATTTTGAACAGTCCTGTCATTTTTCGTATATGGTAACTTAGCGGCATGTCTAGCGCCTGCCGCGAAAAAAAGCAAGCATGCGGCTCATTGTCAAACTAATTTCTGCATGAAGTTTATAAATTATAAAAGTGTTTAAATAATACTTGATGGTATGTACATGTGTTATGGACTGTGAGTTTTTATTACACGCTAAGAATTGCATTAAACATTATTGAATACCATTATCAAACTGTGAAAATGTATTTTTTTCTCTCATGAGTGTTACATGTATGTAGCCATAGGACAGGGGCTCACTTTTTTATGTTATAAGTTTCAAGAAAATCTCTTTGAATAGTCTATTAAATCATTTTTTTCTGGATTTTTGTTTTATGATTTCTGATATTTATAAAAGATAGCTAAAGCAAATATGATTTAAATGGTTTTACCTCATATGGATAAGAGAAGGATCATTCATACAAATTTTGAGCTTTTAAAACACTAAAGCTGTTCTGGAAAATGATTGTCCAGACTTGTATATGCACAAATTAAGTGTTTTCTCAATACCGATAAATGGATTAAAAGAGCAACATAGATGTACAACATACAAACTAATATTATGTTATTCAACCTGCATGTAGAATAATTTCTTATCGAAATTTAGGATACATTTTGTACTTTAGGAATTTCACTGAAAAAAACGTTGTTTAAATTCTACATAACTGTAAGACTGACTTGATCTCCTGCGTTTATATTTGAAAATAAAAAGGGACAACCGACCGAGAGTGCCTGTGAACAAAACCAACAGTTCTACATTTTCGTTGTTTTCATGGATGTTTCATGCAGAAAACAATCCACCACAGATTTAGTCTAAATTAGTTTATACAGCTTCTGTCTACTTTAACAGATATGTGGAAGTTAATATGTGCGTACCCGTAAATGACATTCAAATTTATTGTAATAAAAAACCTATTGCAAAGCTTGGATGGAAATATTCTTGTTAACAACAATGATATTACGAGCATGAAAATTTCTATTTATAAAATAGCTATCTAACAAAATCATTTGGCAACTCCGGAATTAACGCGATAATGCCTTGAAATAACTATTACGATCTAAATATGGTTTGTATGGTGGTATATTTCTGACACGGGCTAGCTAGACAGCCAAAATTTCAGAACATATCATCATTTCATGCATCAAAAAAGTATCTTGATAGCTTATTTTATCGCGATATATTTTTCAGAAAACTTCAAAATGATCTAGATATAGTTTTGAAAATTATGGCGACAGTTTTCTAGGTAACTCATGTCAGAAATTTGCTACCATAGTTTTTATTGAATCGTGACATTTTGCCCGATTAAGCTAGAATAGAGCAAACAGCAATTGTTTTTTTTAAGTTTTAATACTGAAATGTGTCGCAAGGGTAAATTTTCAAGCTTACCAGTATTTTTTCACATACAAGTTTTTAGTACATATGTACGGAATACCGTTAGGGCCATCGTGCTTAGACGTAATAATCCAGAGGGCGACAATGCGATAGTGCAATAATTCGATGGCGACAGTGCGATAATGCGATGGCGACAGTGCGATGGCGACAATGCGATAACGCGATAGTGCGATGGCGACAATGCGATAGTCATATCGTACTGTCGCCATCGCATCATCGCATTGTCACCATCGCACTATCGCATTGTCGCCATCGCACTATCGCGTTTTCGCACTGTCGCCATCGCACTATCGCATTGTCGCCCTCTGGATTATAACGTCTAACCATGATGACCCTAAAGGTATTCCGTATTATAAAGCCATCGATTTTATGTTTCTGCAATTGTTTTTATTACGTAATAATCGCATGTGTCTATACAAAATAAACGATGTGCGCATGTGTACCGGAAGGCGATAATCGACAATGCGATAGTGCGATAACGCGACAATGCGATAGTGCGATAACGCGACAATGCGATAACGCGATAGTGCGATGGCGACAATGCGATAGTGCGATGGCGACAATGCGATAATGCGATGGCGACAGTGCGATAAATCGATGAAGACAGTACGATAATGCGAAAACGCGATGGCGACAATGCGATAGTGCGATGGCGACAATGCGATGGCGACAGTACGATATGACTATCGCATTGTCGCCATCGCACTATTGCGTTATCGCATTGTCGCCATCGCATTATCGCATTGTCTCCGTCGCATTATCGCACTGTCGCCATCGCATTATCGCATTGTCGCCCTCTGGATTATAACGTCAAACCACGATGGCCCTAACGGTATTCCGTAGTATTCCGTAAATATGGAGGTCATGTTGTTTAAACTTGAAATAATTATGTTCAAAACAAGAAGTACGACAGCGTGATCAAAATAATTGTTAGTCACACCGGGTATTCCTGTACATTTACATCGGCAATGTCTGGCGAGTGAGTAAATCACGAGTAAAGAAGAATCTTCTTTTCCAATTAAGCTAATAAAATAAATGAATTTCTGATTATTTCTTTGTGCATCATCCCCTGACGAAATGCTTTATAATGTAAGTTCGATTAAGCAGGAACATACGCACGATTTCGACGTCACGTGTGACGTCATGACATTAAAGTCAAAATAAACAGAATGGCGACAGATGTCGTGGTATGTTTTCAGCTTTTTTAATTTATTCAATAAGATTGGTGTGATCTTTAGGTTATAAATATCACTTTAATTAATGCGGATTACAAGCTGCTTTCTTTCTTAATTTCAAAGTGTCACGTATCTTACCTCCAAACCTTTTTCATTTTATACTTATTCAATTTCATGTTATTTCAGGATGTCTTTGACTTCCAGCGATGTTGAGAAAGTTACTAGTGTTGTCTTGTCTTGTATACATACACGGAAGAATATGCCCGCCATCATGTGAGCCACCAAAGGCAGCGTTAGGGTGTCAGGCGTACGCCAAGAGCGCTGCGTGTAGCGAGGATGTCAGGTTGGAGCTTTTCCTTTCCAAATTCCAGAAGTTTTGCTGAACTCTGTAAACTTATCTCTTATCAAGATATTTCGTTATTTGAAACTCTGACTTGCCCTTGCCTGAATATTTGTCAATGTTATAAGTATAGACAGACCGGACACTTTTTCTTATATGTAACTTATCCGTGTAAATCAAGTTGTGTTTCAAATCATCCAGACTTTGCAGTTTTAAAGATGAATACTTGCCTTCAAATTTACAGGAACTCGCGGTCGTAAACAAAACACTACACATGCGCAGTGAGGCATCGCGGCAGGAACATTTACGACTCAAAATTATTGTTATTTTTAACCAGTACGCGGACACCTGTTTATATCGATGGAAAAGAGGTCAAATAAGGTGAACTCACCTGAACATGTTTTTAAATATGTATTTATTTTATTTTCATATGATACGAAAAAAAAAACAACTTTATTTTTGTTTAAAAATAACAAGTTTGAAACAGTCAGTGAAACTGCAAATATTGATTTGTTTACGATCTTATTTGGCGTTCGTCTGCTTATAAGTCAATAAACAGGAAGTGTAAACATACAATAAGTCATGTATAATACCGGAAAAAGGCTAAGTTAGTTACGAATATAGGTATGTAACATCAATACCGTATGTGATTTTTTACACGTTTTTAAACGCCCCGAATACCGGGGTGTCCGCGTACTGGTAGCGTCCGTGTACTATTCCGGTCTGTCTATCAATTTCAAGTAAAATAAATAAAAGTAAGATCAAATTTTGATTTTATGAAGAATACATCTGAAAAATATAGACTTAATCTATTAAAACTTCCATTGTTCGTATATTAGATCGAGCCCTAGCTTAATTAATTTATCAAACTAAATTGCTTTTTTTTCTGAGAAAAAAACAACCTTAGATTTGATATCTTATTACCTAGTGAAAAGTTTCGAGTTAAGGTACTCATGTGCACATCGAAGACTTGGCGCCGGTAAGATATATGTGATTTTATGAATACTTTCTTCAGAGATATCAGTTTATCAGAAGCTGACTGTGGCTGCCTTTGGCAAACATACATACAAACGATAGAACCACAGGCAAAGATCATCTTTACCGAAGATGGTAACCAATGTTATACATGGTCAGCAAAGGTCTGTAGTAAGTATACTGATGAGTTAGTAGATATATGATTTTATTAGAAATAAGTATGTTACACCTGAAAAGTCATCCTAAAATACTACAGCATATCATATTTTAGAAAATGTTTGAACTGCATTATTCACAAAATATTTCGAAGGTAATATATAATTATATATGGGTATGTCTTTAACATCGTTGAAATTTTTATTGATGTTTTGCACATACAATATTACATTCATTGAGTGGGAAAAATTGTTTCTGCAAAACAAAATGGATGCGAACAAAACGATATCAACAGCCGTTTTACGATACACTATATGTACAGACATTATATTCCCGTGATAAAAGAACATTACATAATGAACTTTGCGGGCAGTGTTTCTAAAACTCGCCTAGAATGACGGACAGCTCCGGTGATCGAAAAGAGATGGGTATGATGTCGAAAATAGTTTAAATTCAGATTTTCTTTTTTTTTTTTCCTAGAATATCTGGAAGATATAGAAAGGGCTGCATTAAATCAAGGAATCTCGCCACAAAGAAAATCAGTGCAAAGGAAATTTCCTGCAGATTATACCTTAGAAAATCTGTTGAGACGTATTCAGCGCTTAGAGTCTATTAGAACTAGTATTGGAGCAGTTAGTTCGGAAATACCCAAACATAGACGCAGAAATGGTGTCAAAATGATTCCAGAAGAGTTAGAGAGAGTATTAGTGAAAGGTAAGTTTCATGATAACCACAGTTCAAAGCACCTTAAGAAAAATGCAGAAGTCACTAACATCGCAAATTCTCGCGACAGATAGTACGCTAATAGCCGTCTTATACATGTACATATTACCATTAAACTCGCCAGATCAGTCATAGATGTATAACGTCAAATCCCAATTCCAGTTTAAAATTTTTTACTTTTGATGAGGGAAAGAATGCTGTCGAAACCACTTTGTTCTCGGTTTCCTCTTTAAAACTAGCAGAGTACGGGTTAAAACGGATGAGACCTTTAAATCTTCTTGTTCGAAAATGTTATTTTTTGGTAACACCTGGATTACAATTAAGTTAATATAGCAGTGTTTGCTTTTAAATAGGCAGAATGTTTGGAACAGTTTTATCATCGCAGTCCCAGACATTATTAGGTGTAGATATTGGTACTCTATTTCAATTGCTGTGAATCAGTGAGTTTCACGTTTAATTTATACGGAGAAATATATAATCTTAAAACAATTTACTGGTTCAAATCAACAAACTGTACACCGATACGGAGAAGTGAATGTAGAAAAAACAGTTGTAAGTGCTGTAAAATAAAGAAGCGACATGGCACTTTTTCACATGCACCCATCGATTTAGTGTGAGTTATATGTACATACAAACAACCCCTCTAAACCAGACCCCCTCTAAACCTGATCCCCCCCCCCCCCCCTCTAAATCGAATAAATCGGCCGGTCCCAGTTTCTTCTCTATATAATTTACCCCTACAAACCTGATCCCCTCCATTCTGGATACCGGACGATTTTTCAGAAAAAAAGTCTATTTCAACGTAAATCTATCCCTGAAACCCGGTCTTTACTTCCTCTGTCTAAAAATTGGTCTTGCATTTCCGATTTTAAAACTTGCCAAAAATCAAGTTTGTGTCAATATAAAGAACATAAATTGTTTTTATTCCTTCTACATTTGGAGGGATTCATAGGTTAAAAGTGCATTACTGAATATTGTTGGTTTGCAACATTCTTTAGATTGTAAACATAAACTGACAAGTTTCAATTGGCCAAAAATTTGTTTGTACAATTTACTTCTTTCTTTGTTTTGCACTGCTTTAAAATGACCATTTAATGTCCATTTTTCTATTACCAATTACAAAATGGCATAAAACACTTAACAAACTACTCTTGTATGCAATGAACCATGGCAATGGTGCAGCTGTCAACACAAAATGTAGTCAGCATACAAAAAAGACAACAACCTCTGTGTAGGTCTCTGCTTCCAAATATAGAAAACCTGTCCAAACCGGATACCCCTCTTAACCGGATAAAAGACCCAGTCCCAAGCTTGTCCGGTTTTACTGTATACAATAAATTCTATCGTCCGAGATTTTTAGGCACAAACACTAAGGGCTTTCCTTTGCGATCTAGCGATTGTGTAAACGTGCTCGGGAATTCCAAAATTGAGCTTGTAGTATTAACTCTAATGAATACTCCTGAAAAGTACTTAGTTACAGCCGGTGAAACTGGGTTCAAACACTCGTTTTCGCGGGGCTTACATCATATCATGGAACCAACTCGTTCTCTCTTGTGATTTGCCCGTGCATACAGAACAAAGTTCTCTACGGTAAATGCCTAACAGAGATGTTTACAAACCATATTTTCTAATTGCAGCGCGATTAAGCTCAGACCTGCACAACTGTGTATGTAACCAGTGCACTAGGTTTTCTACAGGCTGTGTTTTGAAACTTAAAAACGCGACACTTTCCTGCGCGATATATAAATATAAAGACCTTGGAAACATCGTAAACGTTTTATGGTAGCGTCAAGTTCTTTAATGTAAATACTGCATGATAATCGGTCCACATGTTACCAAGTTACAGCTATATACAAAGTGAGTGCTCTCAACAGAGAAAATACCGGATTTCATTGGGCTTATTTATATCAAAATTCCTGGATTATTAGAAATAAAGATTTTAACAGATCAAACGGTTGTGAGCTCATGTAAATCGAGCAGAGGGGCGTAAAACCAAGGTCCGATGTATCAGTGCTATACACTGGGCATGGAAAAAATACCTTGAGTGTCTCTGGAATGAGATGCTTTCCATATCGTGCATTATCTTTCTTAACATTCGGCCTCTTCATATTAATCAGTTTGTTAAGTCTTGCCTATATCCTCGCAATGTAAGGGAAGTAACCGCTGTGTGGAGTTTGCAACCCTGCCCTACGCATTAATCTCCCCTCATTCAGGGAAGTAACTGCTGTAATGTGGTGCTAACTCGGGTGCTAACTTTACACATGACGAAATTAGAATTAAGTAAATACCGGCTAATATGATTCCGGCTATATATTTCTGCCCTTTTTCGGTTTACTGATTGAATAATGACCTAAAGAGCAAGTGTAATACAATTCAGTACACAAACAGGATACTGGACTTCGTTCGCACCTAGTCTATTCGCTACTTAGTATATTCCCAGCATGGTTTATCGCGCATTGGCTAAGTAACGGATAATGCCCCATATTAAACGGGTTAAGTGTTAGTTTAAAAACAAACATAGATAGATAAATACTTTATTGAACAAAAGGCATATGCCTGTGAGTACATATATACATGCATATAATACAGTTATATTTACAAATTTACAAATTGGTCAGTGGCGGTCGTATATCACCCAATACAAATAAAAATAGACATTCACAAAAGTAGAAATTATCATCGTCATCATCGCATTCAACAAAAAGTTGTGATTTTACTAGTTTCGTTACATAATTTTTGAATGTTAACTTATATAATAAATTATGTGCACAAATATACTACTTATTTGACAACAAAGTAAATAATTATTTTATGCTTTTAGTGTAAATGTACTATTTTAGTTATACATTGCATGTTACGATGATATTACAAAATCTGGTTTAGTTTATTTCAAAATCCTTTGTAACAAACAAGTAAGCAACAGTCTATCTATGTTTCAAGGTATATATATATATATATATGTACCTAATGTATGTATATTTTCTGCGGAGAAAAGTGACCAAAGTCTAATATAAAATCGTGTTTCGACGCTCCATTGCTTTAAATGTATATGCTGCAAGATTACGATTAACTGATGGGTCCTCACACGAGAGAAGTTCAATCATCTTAGGTATATTTGGTCTATTACGGAAAAATGGTTTTATATATCTTATTCTGAGATCTTTGTAGAGTTCACATTCGAGTAGGAAATGAAATTCGTCTTCTAAAGTGTTACATAGAATACATTTGCGCTCATTTCTTGTAACTGGTCGCGGTTTATGCCACCTTCCTGTTTCTATAGCTAGTCTATGAGAAGATAATCTAAGTCTTGATAAAGCTGTTCTATATTTACGGATCTGTACTTGCTCTAAATATTTCGAAAAATCAAAGGTTGCGAAAAGTCTATATGTGTCGGCCCTGGTCGAAGTATTAAGATTTGTCATCCAGTTTTGGATAAAAATATCTTTAAGTCTTTGTTCAACTTCTGATATGAAAATATCTTCGTTTCCTACTTCTTGGAAAAGCCAAGCGTAATTTAAACCTAAGTTTTCAAGTAAAGACATAACCGATTTTGCCCAATTTGAAATATCGTTATTTCTTTCGATATCTGCCAACATCATGTTATATGTTTGTTTAATAAGTTTAACATTATCACATTTAATTATTTTGAGCCAATATTTTATAATTTGTATCGTTCTTTGATATTTTAAAGGCATTCTTCCTAGTTCGCCATAAATAAAGTTATTTTGTGTTTGTATTTTAACTCCTAAAGTATTTTTGCAAAAATGCGTATGAACACTTTCTATTTTATCTGCGTCATTCATTCCCCAAACTTCACATCCATAGTTTAATATAGGCTTTATCAATTTGTCAAATAAATCAAGTTTATGTTTAACTTCAATATTCGTAAATTTCTGCAAATACTGTTTCATTTTAAAAATGGCTTTTAACGCTTGACCCGATAATGCTTCAAATGTTTGTTCGAAAGACCCCCCACATGTAAAGACAATGCCAAGATATGTAAATTTGTTTACTATTTCAATTTCTGAACTGTCATATATTACCCTTGTATTTCGCGGTATTCTACCCCCTTTTCTAAAGATCATGACTTTGGTCTTATTTATATTTACATACATGCTGATTATATAATTTATTTGTATTTATGTTTAACATGTACAAAAGAGTATAATATGTCTGGGGATGGGCGAAGAAATATAAGATAATGTTACGATTATGGTTGCGTTGTTATTAGATGATAAGTTATAAATATAAATCCTATGTTCTGGTATTTGATGCTGATCTTCCTTTTTTATTAATTATAAGGATACAAATTCTTTATTATGGGAAGATCATTTTCTAAAATGTGTGTCCTATACCTTAACATAGGTAGTATTGGTTCACGAATTGTACATGTATATGAAAGATAAAAAATATTTATGTGTTAAATTACATGATTCCAACACTTCCACATTTTCAGAATCGTATGCGCCTACTTGATGCTGTGTATCAATGTTATTAATGCTTTCTTTGGTTTTAATAAATGTTTAAGGAGGAAGTCGTTATTATGAACGTCACATCCGTCTTTATGGAAAATATAAACATCATGATTGTCCAATGATTAATAATTCATAAAATTGTATATACATAAAAAGATAATGCACGATATGGAAAGGAAAATTAGTAAACAGCTCCAACTACCCAAACAGTGCATACATACTGTATATGTAGATATGTAGATACAAATGTATGTAGTGTTAGATTTTTAAGATATTATGAATTTTATTCAGACAAGTCTCTTATAACTCTATATTGAGTGGCAGTACTTTATTATTTTATGTTATATAATATGTGCTGATGAGACTATAATAAATAAATAAATAAATAAATACATACGTACGTACAGTATTATAAGACAGTGTAATGCAGGAAACAGTTACTCTTTTGTTTATTATGCCGTTCACTCGCGGTACAAAAAATAATATGTTTTCGCTACATATTGTTTTGTTTTTTAGTTGTTGTTTTTCTGTTTTTCAGAAAAGGGAGATATGCTCAAATCACAGAAATCTACTGTTTCAAAACAAACGGATATCAAAGAAAACATCATTGGGAAACCTGAAAAGAGTATTTTAAATCTTTTTCCTTATACCCATGCAATGTAAGGGAAGTAACCGTTGTGTGGAGTTTGCAACCCTGCCCTATGCATTAATCTCCCCTCATTCAGGGAAGTAACTGCTGTAATGTGGTGCTAACTCGGGTGCTAACTTTACACATGACGAAATTAGAACTAAGTAAATACCGGCTAATATGATTCCGGCTATATATTTCTGCCCTTTTTCGGTTTCGTTTGAGGTTACTGATTGAATAATGACCTAAAGAGCAAGTGTAATACAATTCAGTACACAAACATGATACTGGACTTCGTTCGCACCTAGTCTATTCGCTACTTATAAGTATATTCCCAGCATGGTTTATCGCGCATTGGCTAAGTAACGGATAATGCCCGGGGGATAATGCCCCATATTAAACGGGTTAAGTGTTAGTTTAAAAACAAACATACATGCTGATTATATAATTTATTTGTATTTATGTTTTACATGTACAAAAGAGTATAATATGTCTGGGGCTGGACGAAGAAATATAAGATAATGGTACGATTATGGTTGCGTTGTTATTAGATGATAAGTTATAAATATAAATCCTATGTTCTGGTATTTGATGCTGATCTTCCTTTTTTATTAATTATAAGGATACAAATTCTTTATTATGGGAAGATCATTTTCTAAAATGTGTGTCCTATACCTTAACATAGGTAGTATTGGTTCACGAATTGTACATGTATATGAAAGATAAAAATAATATTTATGTGTAAAATTACATGATTCCAACACTTCCACATTTTCAGAATCGTATGCGCCTACTTGATGCTGTGTATCAATGTTATTAATGCTTTCTTTGGTTTTAATAAATGTTTAAGGAGGAAGTCGTTATTATGAACGTCACATCCGTCTTTATGGAAAATATAAACATCATGATTGTCCAAGGATTAATAATTCATAAAATTGTATATACATAACTCTATATTGAGTGGCAGTACTTTATTATTTTATGTTATATAATATGTGCTGATGAGACTATAATAAATAAATAAATAAATACATGTACGTACGTACAGTATTATAAGACAGTGTAATGCAGGAAACAGTTACTCTTTTGTTTATTATGCCGTTCACTCGCGGTACAAAAATAATAACATGTTTTCGCTACATATTGTTTTGTTTTTTAGTTGTTGTTTTTCTTTTTTTCAGAAAAGGGAGATATGCTCAAATCACAGAAATCTACTGTTTCAAAACAAACGGATATCAAAGAAAACATCATTGGGAAACCTGAAAAGAGTATTTTAAATCTTTTTCCTTATACCCATGCCAAAGTTGCTCGAACATTTTGAATTTAGCACGTGCTGAAGGTGATCCAATCAAACAAACATAATTAATTCATTTTGCCTAGAAAAAATTGTATATAATAATTAAGTATTACTTTTGCCGGCATGTTAACATGATATAGTGGAAATAGCAATTGTACAAAAACTAAGTATCAAACACACTAAAAAAAACCATCAACATCTTAAAACCTTTCAGGAAACCAAACATACATTTGAAATGCAGTTTACTGTTGTTGCCAGCTGAATTTGAATAAAATTCGATGTAAACTACTTTTCAAACCTACATTTATACATTGCTATTCAAAAAAGACTGTAGTGTATTACATTATACATTGCACAGTTTTGTTAAAGGTAGAAGTGGCGAATGGATCGAAATGGTACCAGAGACGGTAACGGCGGCTGCCGTTGGCACACTCCGAAACAGTAGGTTATTTTTGCGCTTTATTGGTATTTATATATGGATCAAATTTCAAAATGACGAGAACGCATGTCAATCAAGAAAAATGCTGAAAAACACTGCTCCGAAATCAATAAAACAGAAACAATAAAGAAGAACATAAATAACAACACTATAATGATCTTCCAGTCAAAAACTAATGACTGACTCAGGCAGTCGTAAAGAAATATTCAACTCTACTCAATGACAGACTTTTTTTCTCTTTGAATATATTCAAATAAAATTATTTGTAATTTATCTTAATCTAAGGATTCACATTCTTTGAACATAGTGTTTTTTTCTTCTTACGAAAGTTTGTTCTAAAGTTTTGCCTTTGTATTTCAGCAATATCTGATAAGAACATATATCATGTAAGTTTCCTTTTGCCTTTTGTTGTTTTTTTATTCGTCTGAAGGGACTGATTATGTTACGCCCCTGGTCGTCTGACCGTCTGTCCGTCCGTTAGCAATTTTGTGTCCGCTCTGTATCTTTTTGAACCGTTTGAAGGATATTCATCAATTCTGGTCAGAGATGATCTCATTGAGACGACGTGTAGAACCCATAGTTCAGGCCCATCACAATAAGGTCAATGTCAAAGTTCAAGATTTAAAAAAAAATGAGCCATAGAATTCTTGTCAGCTCCATGTCTCTTAAACCGCTTTCATGAAAGTTTTGTCAGATAATTTTCTAATCAAAGCAACGTGCAATAAACACATTCTGGGAAGGCTGCAAGTTGCACAGTTTCGGGTGATACATATTTTGGACAGTTTTTGTCTGTTCTCTACCTCTTGAACAGCTCGAAGGATATTTATGAAACTGTGGTCAAATGATTATTTTACTGAGATGACGTGCAGATTCAATATTTCAGAAGCGCCGCTGTAAGGTCAAGGTCACATTTCATGGTCAAACATTTAAGCCATAGAATTCCTGCCCGCTCTATATCTCGGATTGTCTGCTTAACCCCTTTCAGGATAATTGTGAAACTTTGGTCAGAATTTTATCCAATTGCTGCTAGTCGGAGAACTAATCTTCTTAGTGCTCTAAGCTTGCTATGTATTGGAAAATTATGTTTCGGACGAAGATCATTCAGTGTCAATTGCTTTCTTCCGACGTATAGTGTCTCACCGTCAGCGGAGTTCTTGTTTTATTTATATTTATTTCTTATTTTGGACAAAAATACCAAATGCTTATAGAGCGGTAAAAACATGTACTACTATTTCGTAAAAAATATCAAGAGACTTTGAGTTAATTCTCACTTCCTCTGCACACAGCATATACCTCTATTCTTAAAAACGCTGTGATCAAAGCTAAATATGTAAGCGAACCTAAAATATTTCCGTAGTTTGGGTGAGAGTGTTCAGTTCTGTACCAAGGTAGATTTAGATTGCTCACGCTTTAAGAGAGTGGTGAGTTCTGTAGCAAGGTAAGTTTAGATTACTCATAATTTAAGAGAGTGGTTAGTTCTGAAGCAAGGTAGATTTAGATTGCTCATGCTTTAAGAGAGTGTTTAGTTCTGTACTAAGGTAGATTTAGATTACTCACGCTTTAAGAGAGTGATTTGTTCTGTAGCAAGGTAGATTTAAATTACTCACGATTTAAGAGTTTGGTGAGTTCTGTACTAAGGTAGATTTAGATTAATCAAGCTTTAAGAGAGTGATTAGTTCTGTACCAAGGTAGATTTAGACTACTCACACTTTAAGGGAGTGTTTAGTTTTGTACCAAGGTAGATTTAGATTACTCTCGCTTTGAGAGAGTGGTGAGTTCTGTACCAAGGTAGATTTAAATTACTCACGCTTTAAGAGAGTGGTGAGTTCTGTACCAAGGTAGATTTAGATTACTCACACTTTAAGAGAGTGTTTAGTTCTGTACCAAGGTAGATTTAGATTACTCACGCTTTAAGAAAGTGGTGAGTTCTGTACCAAGGTAGATTTAGATAACTCACGCTTTAAGAGGGTGGTCAGTTCTGTACCAAGGTAGATTTAGATTGCTCACGCTTTAAGAGAGTGCTGAGTCCTATAACAAGGATGGGTAAGATTACTCACGCTTTAAGAGAGTGATGAGTTCTATAACAAGGATGAGTAAGATTACTCACGCTTTAAGAGAGTGGTGAGTTCTGTACCAAGGTAGATTTTGATTATTCAAGCTTTAAGAGAGTGTTAAGTTCTGTAGCAAGGTAGATTTAGATAACTCACGCTTTAAAAGAGTGTTTAGTTCTGTAGCAAGGTAGATTAAGATTATTCATGCTTTAAGAGAGTGTTTAGTTCTGTACCAAGGTAGATTTAGATTACTCACGCTTTAAGAGAGTGATTTGTTCTGTAGCAAGGTAGATTTAGATTACTCACGATTTAAGAGATTAGTGAGTTCTGTATCAAGGTAGATTTAGATTAATTAAGCTTTAAGAGAGTGATTACCTCTGTACCAAGGTAGATTTAGACTACTCACCATTTAAGAGAGTATTTAGTTTTGTACCAAGGTAGATTTAGATTACTCTCGCTTTGAGAGAGTGGTTAGTTCTGTTCCAAGGTAGATTTTAATTACTCACGCTTTAAGAGAGTGGTGAGTTCTGTACCAAGGTAGATTTAGATAACTCACGCTATAAGAGAGTGATGAGTTCTGTACCAAGGTAGATTTAGATTACTCACACTTTAAGAGAGTGTTTAGTTCTGTACCAAGGTAGATTTAGATTACTCACGCTTTAAGAGAGTGATTAGTTCTGTACCGAGGTAGATTTAGATTGCTCACGCTTAAAGAGAGTGCTGAGTTCTATAACAAGGATGGGTTAGATTACTCACGCTTAAAGAGAGTGCTGAGTTCTATAACAAGGATGAGTAAGATTACTCACGCTTTAAGAGAGTGGTGAGTTCTGTACCAAGGTAGATTTTGATTATTCAAGCTTTAAGAGAGTGGTGAGTTCTGTAGCAAGGTAGATTTAGATTACTCACGCTTTAAAAGAGTGTTTAGTTCTGTAGCAAGGTAGATTTAGATTTCTCACGTTTAAGAGAGTGTTTCGTTCTGTAGCAAGGTTGATTTAGATTGCTCACGCTTTAAGAGAGTGGTGAGTTCTGTAGCAAGGTAGATTTAGATTACTCACGCTTTAAGAGAGTGTTTAGTTCTGTAGCAAGGTAGATTTAGATTACTCATGCTTTAAGAGAGTGTTTAGTTCTGTACCAAGGTAGATTTAGATTACTCACACTTTAAGAGAGTGCTAAGTTCTGTAGCAAGGTAGATTTAGATTTCTCATGCTTTAAGAGAGTGTTTAGTTCTGTACCAAGGTAGATTTAGATTGCTCACGCTTTAAGAAAGTGGTGAGTTTTGTAGCAAGGTAGATTTAGATTACTCACGCTTTAAGAGAGTGGTGAGTTCTGTAGCAAGGTAGATTTTGATTACTCACGCTTTAAGAGAGTGTTTAGTTCTTAAGCAAGGGAGATTTAGATTACTCACGCTTTAAGAGAGGGTTTAGTTTTGTACCAAGGTAGATTTAGATTACTCACGCTTTAAGAGAGTGGTGAGTTCTGTAGCAAGGTAGATTTAGATTACTCACGCTTTAAGAGAGTATTAAGTGCTGTAGCAAGGTAGATTTTGATTACCCATGCTTAATCAGTGTGTTTAGTTCTGTACCAAGGTAGATTTAGATTACACAAGCTTTAAGAGAGTGTTTAGTTCTGTAGCAAGGTAGATTTTGATTACTCACGACGCTTTAAGAGAGTGTTTAGTTCTGTAGCAAGGTAGATTTAGATTGCTCACACTTTAAGAGAGTGTTTAGTTTTGTACCAAGGTAGATTTAGATTACTCGCGCTTTGCGAGAGTGGTGAGTTCTGTACCAAGGTAGATTTAAATTACTCACGCTTTAAGAGAGTGATGAGTTCTATAACAAGGATGAGTAAGATTACTCACGCTTTAAGAGAGTGGTGAGTTCTGTACCAAGGTAGATTTTGATTATTCAAGCTTTTAGAGAATGGTGAGTTCTGTAGCAAGGTAGATTTAGATAACTCACGCTTTAAAAGAGTGTTTAGTTCTGTAGCAAGGTAGATTAAGATTACTCATGCTTTAAGAGAGTGTTTAGTTCTGTATCAAGGTAGATTTAGATTAATCAAGCTTTAAGAGAGTGATTACCTCTGTACCAAGGTAGATTTAGACTACTCACACTTTAAGAGAGTATTAAGTGCTGTAGCAAGGTAGATTTAGATTACTCCCGCTTTGAGAGAGTGGTTAGTTCTGTACCAAGGTATATTTAGATTACACAAGCTTTAAGAGAGTGGTGAGTTCTGTAGCAAGGTAGATTTTGATTACTCACGACGCTTTAAGAGAGTGTTAAGTTCTGTAGCAAGGTAGATTTAGATTGCTCACGCTTTAAGAGAGTGGTTAGTTCTGTAGCAAGGTAGATTTAGATTACTCACACTTTAAGAGAGTGTTTAGTTCTGTACCAAGGTAGATTAAGATTACTCACGCTTTAAGAGAGTGGTGAGTTTTGTACCAAGAAGATTTAGATTACTCACACTTTAAGAGGGTGGTGAGTTCTGTACCAAGGTAGATTTAGATTACTCACACTTTAAGAGAGTGTTTAGTTGCTCACGATTTAAGATAGTCGTAGCAAAGTTGTATTTAACCCTTCCAACATCAAGCTTTAACAGTCCTTTTAATGCCACATTACATTTCTGCTTTCTGTACGTTCGGAGTTCTATCATTCAGTCCGATCAATATCTGGCAAATGCTTGGGTCTAGGTTCATGAAACTTCAAACTCATAGATTATTGGACCTGACCAGCAGATGACTCCTGTTGATTTTGAGGTCATTACGATCACAGTGACCACCTGTATAAAATCCTTGTCCGATCAATAACTGACGAACACTTAAGCCTAGCGCCATGTAACTTCCTAATAATAGTAATTTTACATGATCACTATAGACGAGTTTTGTTGATTTTGAGGTCACTAGGTCAAATAATAAGGTTAAAGTGACAGCCTGTGTAAAATCCTTGTTCATTTGATTACTGGGGAACATTCTGGCCTAGAGTAAGAAAATTTGGTTGAGACATGATCACCAGATTATCTCGTACTGATTTTAAGGTCAGTAGGTAAAAGGTCATTGTCACAGTGAGAATCTGTGTAAAATACTTTTGTATGTTTATTTTTTTTCTGACAAGTTAATGGTCTAGTTAACAACACCTTACTTGACTGTAAATATGTGAACTTTTCCACGCAGATAAATAATCACAAAACATCTTACGCATGTATCGTTTCTGTGACAGGCGCAAGTAGTGGGGCCATCAATGTCCCTATGGCTACATTTCTAGTTTGTATATTGTTTCAGGTGAGACAGCACTGGATTGATATAGATATGCCAGTAGACAAGTTCAAACTAAGTGTGTTCATGCTCATTTTGTTGCTCAATATTCTTTTCGTGGTTGTCCTCATATTCTGCAGGGTAAGTTCTGGCCTTTTTAATCACACACTGCTGATGTAACTGTAGTAACTAACTTCGAAAAGAAACAACTGAAGTGCCAATTTTACTTCTCGTGAGTACCTTGGGAATCAAATACCCATCGTAATTTCGAATCTGTAGTTCTGCATATGGGCGGTTTCTTAACTTGATGACAATATTTCGTAGAACAAATGTTTAAAGAATATGTTGTGTCTAAAGCTATGGTCTAATGAAATAGTTCGTCTGTCAAAAGTTAACCAAATTAGACTCGTTTTAAACCAAATTAGACTCGTTTCACAGGATAACCCAAACTATTTCTTGACCGTGTATGTTAACAGGTTAAAAGATCAGTTTTTACAAACATTGAATATAATGAATGTCTACAAAATAAAAAATTATCTTCGTATGTTCAATTTAAACAAAATTTTGAAGTAGAAAAGAGTTTGTTTGTTGTTGATGTACTGATATTTAGACGTAGTTTAGCCACTTTTCGAACCTCTGCACATCAGTTAATGACTGAATAAGGATGCGCATATGAATATACCTAATGAGTCTAGATATTGTAAATTCTGTGATAAATTAATCGAAACAGAGTACCATTTTGTAATGGTTTGTCCTCAGTACTCTGACTTAAGAGAAAAGTTTATTCCTAGTGAATATTTTACACATCCTAATGTTCACAAGTTTAATATGTTAATGGCTACAAATGTTAGTACAATTAGGAATATGGCAATGTTTTTATACTATGCTATGGAGAAAAGAAAATTATTTTTGGGATGATATTAACATGATATTGTATGTTTTGCCATTTGTACTATACAATGTATATATCATGTTTGTCACATTTGTTGCACATGGTTGTTTTTGTACTTGTATATTGTTTGTATATGGGCTGGTGGCCTACATGCTTTCATTGAATAAACTTAACACAGATGAATAATACCCGAAAGTTTTCGTTTAAAGTTTACAGTTTCCCTGTACTCTTAATTTCCACCTATGTTTTTTTTAATTTTGAATTTCTAATGTGATCTTGTCATTTGTTTGCTTTCTGCTATTTTCTTTAAGAACTTTTATTGTCATTGTTTGTGCACATTTCTGTCCGTTTTCCCAAATAGTATACTTTTTTTCAACATTTAACTTTTACAGGATTCTGGGAGCTCAGGTGTAAAAACGAATACAAAACCAGCTGGTGACCTTGATGAGAGCGTCTTTACCCCGGACTCACCGACGGGAAAATCTGGCACAGGAAATAAGAAAAAGACGAACACGTTCAGGTATTAATAAATTACAAACATCATTTTTATGTTTCATCGGGAAAGAGTCGTGATCGTGAAATCTTGTTAGAGTGATTCTTCTGCAGATATTATGTACGGAAACACACAACTTTACTCAATGGTCATCAGAAAATACACAGGCCAATACATACAAAAGATAAACAATTAAAATTCCATGCACACCGTTATCTAATTAGATGTTGCAAATCTTTTTTTTTTAGTTAAAAGTTGAATTTTCGCTTCCAAAGACCGAAAACTATCTCAGAGTGGTAGTAAAGGTCTTTGTCGCCTTTCATAATTTAATTTAGTATTCATATCAGGGATGACTTTTTTTCCAGAATTTTTTTAGAGAAATTCAAGAGGAAAACAGACAAGTCGAAAAACAAGGAACTCGAATCAAGTCCATTTCTACAGATGGATCCAACTAACGTGCAAGATTTCATCTCGGATAGAAATGATTTTTCAAATGTTCGTGTACGTATGTACATCTGATAAGTTGATTTACGTTAAAAACCTGCATCTAGTATAGTACAAAAATAGTGACATTTAAAATTTTGAAAGCTAGAACTGCATATCTACGCAGTTGTGAAATTTATATGTTTTCTAGAAAAATTCTCATAAAGACTGAAAACATTAATCGTAAAAAGTCGCCCTTAGGCATTTTCGTGAGTTGAGTGAGTTGCAGTCATACATAGTTGACAACAACAACAATTCTTTTATCAATTTTCATGTCAGTTTAAATAATGTAAGAACGTGACCACAAAATTATTACAAAAATTAACTCATCATCACACATATGCTGCTACATTGCAGACGAGTTCGCCCTACATTGATGCCGGAATGTACCGATCTCCTAAGAAAGTGTCACGGGGTTTATACGAGAACATAGAGGAAGAAGACGACTTTCTCGACCACACGTACGAGTCTCCTCTGCCACCAACTACAGACTTTCCCGAAGCTACAGATTATTACAAAAGAAAGTACAGGTAAGTAAGGAATTGAGTGATTCCCTGAAGAATGGGTAAAAACTGTGGAATGACGAATTACTTTACACTTGCAAAGTCAAACCTTGAAGAAAAAACTGTTGTGCTGAGGTAAAGCACCGGATTCTCAATGCTGAATGTCACAAACCAGAATCCTATTAGCATCAGTGGAATTTGTGTATTGATCAAAATATCTGAAAATTTTCGTATTATCTTGTAAACTTTTTACATGTTACAGGCTTTTTAAAAACTGTATTGCGTTTTATTTTTTTAACTTAGTCACGTCATTTACTCATCAGATATCGTCCATAACTATACTCTGTATATCAAATTTATATACATATTTGCCAGTCATAGAAAATGCTAATAATACAAAAGCACTGTTAACTGAATGAACGTGTAAATTCTACAGCGGATGAAATAACTCCAGTGAAAGTATCGCTCTAAATTCTACCTATTACTAATTAGACTAATTTGTTTCTGCAGCCTGAGATCTGACAGTGGTACAGAGGAGGGTTCGTCCCCAACCAAGTATTTTCCAAGGGACTTTGACCCCAGTAATAAATCAGTATCTTTCACATTACCACCTGGTACATACATAACTCTACAGGACAGAGTAGGTACAGGACACCTTTATAGTTTTCAACTTTGACAAAATACCTTGGTATATTATAAATACTTATTGATACTGCTAAATATAAATGTACTAACAAAACAATAATTGGATTTTCTAGTCTACCAGCCATGGCAGTGTCTGGCCATAGCTATTCTTATGATACTGATTTAGAATATCTCTAGTTTTCTGGTTTAGATTAAGTATTTAAATGTTTTTAAAATGGAATTAGAATAAAAGTTCTTCTTTTCTTTGTAAACAAAAACAAAAGGAAAGCAGTCCTTCAGTGGACGTACAAAGTCTGTATTTTTTTCTAAACACATACATTAAAAATAGATATATTGTGATGAAGGTGTAGATAGTAGTCCTTGTTCTGTCAGTTGTTTGATTTACTGACAATATATAGTAATTGTCTTAGCTTTAAACTAGAAAAAGACTGAATAATACCATAAAAACGAGACAGAGTGGTTTTCTTCTTTGAGTCATAAATTGGTATAACATGCTAGTCTCACTTAATTTCTGCTGAACTTGTTTTTTGGACAATGAACGATTTTAGATAAAACATGTTTTCATTGAAAAATAAATTGATTCAAATAATTTCCTGACTTTTAAGCGAGGATCATGACTGCACGGATGTGCGGGGTGGTCGTAATCTACACTGGTCACAGTGGCCAATGAGACACTAGCTCGTAACTTGAAAAGAGTCAATACCGAAAATAAATTGAATATATTTCAGATGGTTGCACAAAGAAAGAGGAGAAGGCGAGTGAAAGGACTAACGATGCTGTTTCGAATGGGTTACAATAGATAAAAGACAATCACGAAACTGTGATACAAATGTACATGAACTGAATGTTCGTGCAAATGGAAATTAAACTAAACATATTCATTAAATTTCGGCACGACTGAAGCTGAAGCTGGGTGTTCTTGTTTGACTCACTTCTTTAGCGGTGTGTTGAAACAAATCTTCTAGCCATGGCTACTATTTCTCACTTATTTTCTTTAAAACCTAAGCCTGAATCACTGATATTTGAAATTAACCATTGTCTAGTAGTCAAGTACCAAACATAATGGTTTTAAACATAGTACTCACTAAAAGTTGTAAAAGAATAGAAATGGTTAGTTGTACCTTACGGGGGAATAGAAAAGAAAATATTCAAGTTCACGTTTTAATGTAATAGGTATTTTATGTAAGGTTTAAAAATATTCTCTTTGTAATTTAAGAAACTTTGACCTTGACCTTCTTACGAGGATCAAAGATATCCAAGACCACAGTGACCCTGCAATTACAATTCAGTTGACACTAGATATGGGGTTACTTTTTACGGCTCCTGTAACTGTGTTAATTATTTCTGGAGTTGACCCAATAGCTGTTTTATTTCTTTCAGTAAAAATGTTCGTCAGGAAGATTATCTACAGATGTAATTTGTACATGTACAATAATAGTGATCTTAAAGACTGTATGAAATGTTTTAATTATAATTATGTTAAAAGTTCTGTTAACTTTTTGTTAAAATCGAATAAATTAAAATAGATATTAAGCTACGTCACAGAATTGTGCAGATTAACTTTCCGTAGTGACTTATCGGCGTTAGCTCTGCATTATAACAATCAAAGCACAGAGAGTACTGTCAGAAGCGAAAGTTAAAATGTGTGAAGATTGTTCTTTGTCACTGCAACCATGTGATTAGAATCATATAAATTTCTTCAATTGCTTTTTTAAATTATGCTCAAGAAAAGCATAATTTCAACATAAAAGTAATAGAGATAATCAAAAAATGAGCCAAGGTAGAGTCTTTGTTGGAACTTCCTTGTCATATAAGTGTGACCATTGTATAAAGTACAAGTATTAGCATTTCCAAAAATGCTTGAAATCGCCGTTCAGCCACGTATGACGTCTTATCCATAGATGCATGAATTTCATGCTCGTCATTCATTAATTTGATAAATTTTATAACATGCTTTGTAGTGAAAAGAATATAAGAATATTACATGTGCAATTTAAACAGAATAAATTTAAGGTAAAAAATACGATATTGCCCTCACTCTTATCAAGCATATATAAAACTAGGATATATCCTGATCAAACGCCTCGCACTGGTTTCGTCACGCTTTGCTACTGTTTCTGTACTGATCAAGGGAAGTAACCGCTGCGGTGAGTTTGTATCCTGATTAGATCACCCGGAAGCAAGCATTTTTTTTTCTAGAAGTGCAAGTTTTGGAAAAACAAAGAAAACATGCTGTTATTTAGACTACATTCTCTAGTTAGAAATGACATGTAGCCAAAATATTGCGATTATCCTGTGTTTATCTTGCAAGAGCCTGAAGACTGGTACTGATTTCGTAAATTGATCATGGTATTTTTCAGTTGTACGAATAAGTAACCCGACAAACATGGCGGTTGGGCGAGTCCATTTACGCATCCCTTGCTGAAGTTTTTTGACGTCCATTTTGTTATCATGTAATATGTATAATTCGCTTTGATTGGCTAAAGGCAGACGGTGTACAGGCAAAACTGTTCAAATCTTGTTAATTGTATATATCGCCGTCCAGGAACGGCGATAATAAACTCAATCCCTCAAGTGTTTTCTGAGTTGTGGCGTACAGATGTGACGGGAGACACTATGGTAATTTGAGACTCTAATAAGAGCATCGCATGTGGGGCCAAAGCTTTATGTTAAGAGCAACAACTTAATAAAATTGATTTCAAGGGTGTTGTAGTGCTATTCAATAATTGCTGTTACGCACTTCACTTAAGATGAATAACTTTGTGATAGTAAGTGTTCAAGATATTAGTATTTATACATTAGTTTATTTTCCATGTGAAAAAGGGGCACGACTCTAGAAACAATGATCACTTAGTAATATGTTCCTTGTGCCTTGTCCCCAGTAGCAAGTATGCAAAGAATGAATACAATATTTTTGACAGTTTTCAAAATTTTCTATATCAATAACCAATTTCAACAAAAAATTCCAAGTTGAAATGGGGCAGAAATCTAAAAACAGCTTTCAGAGTAATGCCCCTTGTCTTACAACCGTGCCCTGTCATAATGAGCAAATATTTTAAGTTTCATAATGATACCTTTGATAGATTTGAAATCATTCCACTTATTTAATGATAACCAATATCAAAGTTTTGCACGACAAATAAGACGACCTAGCGACAATAATAGTTCGAGTTTTTTTTTCGAAACAGATGAGCTTAAAATAGGGGAAATACCATGGTGATCTCTATTAAACTGAAATACTTGACCATAGCTTATATCCAAGTCAAGAGAAACACAGAAATGAAATATGTTTTGTGTAAGTAAACTGTTCATAAAAAGATAACAAAATCATGTAAGCAAATAATTAAGACGCGAAAACAGTAGATAAATAACCTGAAATGTATGAAAATAGTACTGGAAATATATATTGCCGCCTTAAATGCAATTATACTGACAACACAGAAGTTAACAGAACCTAATTTCTTGACTCCATGACCATGTTCAAAACATTCAGTGCTGTTTTAAAAGATGTAATTTAGATATCAATCTACTCAGATTGACACATACATCCTACCTTACATGAAGTAAACTTGCATAAAGAGTCCTTTTCTATCAGATACTTAAAAAAAAAACTTTTTTAAGGTATTAATAATTTCAGATTGGATCTGATCTTTTGTATAGGAAATGTGGGAAAAAAGTTAAGGCAAAACATGGTCATGATGAAACCCCAAACATTTTCATTGAAATGTTTTAATCCTTACATTCTTTATGACCAAGATATTTGGAGATCTTTGCTTATCAATAATCAACTGAAGGTGTTTCAAGAAAAGCATTAAAATATATACATTATTATACAATGTATACAGGACAACGGTTATCAAAAAGTAGGGACTGGAACGAATACTGAAATCAATATTCTAATATTTGGTTTGCCATACTGGAAAAGATTCGAATTTTCGATTTTCGGACGTTCCATCAGTTATCCGAATTTTGAAATCCGAATATAGGTATTGTTTAAATGTTTTCGTTCAGACTAACGTTTTTCGGGAATGGAAGCCTCAAATACTTTTTGTGGTTGGCATAAACACCATATATTTCGTTCTTTAAAACGCGATTTATCTCCATACATACGGACAGTTGAAAATGTAGGAATTAAGGGTTGTTTTTTTTTCGGTCAAGATTTGGGAAAACTGGTAAATATATTGACATTGATAATTTCATCACAGGGGTTCTACTAGACTCTGAAACTCAAGGGTAAATGCCCTTGACCCCAAATTTTGGAGGGTCATTTCCAGAACTTCAGGAGTCAGTGCTAACGGGTGAAATACAAGTGTATGATGGGCGGTCCCACGTTTTACCAGAACTGACCATAACTACCGGATTCGACCTATATTTCACACATAAGCAAAATTTATCAAAGATATATATCATTATTTATTAATATATGATATAATTAGCGTATCAACAAAAGGAATTTGAAGTATTTTCGAGTGGAAAGATTTTATACGAGACTGAAAATCGCCGGGTTGCGGACAATTTTTTAATTTTGATATATATAATTTTCATAAATAACCTGATTTTAAGTAATACAAATGATATTAATCATTATTATACTTCAGAATTAATTAATTTACCGACGGAATGTTAAGTATGTGCGAGTGGAACGTTTTTATACGTGACTGAAAATCGGCTTGTATATAAAAGAAACAATAAGTTGTCTTGGTGAATAAATTCCAACCCACCGATCAACTTGACAATGTTGTACACAAAAGCACACGGATATATAAAACATAAAAAGCTAATTGCATTATAGAGCGAAAAGAACAGGTACTCAATGATCTAAGTGAGACCAGTCAAATCAGAAAGAACACGATGAAGAGACTGATCGAGGTTCTACATTCTTTTTCAAGATTTCCCTAGAAACTTTCATAAACGCTCAGACCCCCTGCCTCCTTCGTGCAAACAAAAAGGTAAGTAAAGCGATCATTTGTACAAAGGTTAATCACCAAGTTGGCAGAGCGCTGTAGAATTTCATGTTTGTAGCTTTTCTTTTTTTAATTTACAGATGTTTTTTTTTACAAATAACGTGGAGAAATTGCGGCATTTTTTTAAATTTATAAATCAAATCTCCATAAAACACTGGTTAAGAAATACCTTGTTGCAGTAGGGTTTAAAATCTGAGTATAAGAGATAAAACCTTCAAAACGTTTTCCTTAATTTGTGGCACAGATACCCTTGTTTCAAAAGTTTTTCTGTGATGCAAACATAACGTTCATTGCATTCAACAAGGGTCAACTCTGCGGAACAGCACGGATATAAAGATCATCTGTCTGGCATTAAACTCTAATAAGAGTCATATATTTGGCAAATAACGGATATAAAGACCCACTGTTTGACATTACACGGATACAAGGGTCAGTTGTAAGGCAGTGCACGATGAAGGTCAGCTCTATGATAGTACACGCATACTAGGGTAAGCTATATGAAAGTCAACGGATATAAGGTCATCTGTATGGCATTATACAAAGCTCAGGGTCAACTGTATGACAGACCACGGATATAAGGTCATGTGTATCGTAGTACACGGGTACTGCGGTCAACAGTTAGGCAATACAAGTGTCAACTGTATGACAGTATACTGAAACAAGGTACAGCTGTATTGCAATACATAGTTATAAAGGTTAGCTGTATGGAAGTACATGAATACAGTCAGTTGTATGGTAGTACACGATATAAAGGTCAACTTAATGGCAGTGCATGAATATAAGGGTTCATCTGTATAGCAGTACACGGATTTAAGGGTCAACTGTATGGCAGAACACATATTCAAAGGATCAGCTATGCGACACAACACGTATATATGGATAACCTATTTGTCAGTTCACGATTATAAAGGTCATTTGTATGACAATTCACGGATATAAGAGTGCATTGTTTGACAGTACACGGATACAAATGTCAATTGAAAGGCTGTACGCTGATATAAAGGTCAACTCTATGACAGTACACAGATACTGGGGCCAATTAGACGAGAGTAACCGGATTCTAGGGTCATTTTTACGATAGTACACGGATACTAGGGTCAGTTTTACGACAGTATACGGATATAAGAGTCATTTTACAACAGTACACGGATAGTAGTATCAATCTAACGACTGTGCACGGATACAAGGATCAATCATACGACAGTACACAGATAGTAGGGTCAATCTTACGACAGTACACGGATACTAGCGTCAATTTTACGACAGTGCACGGATATTAAGGTCAATCTTACGACAGTACACGGATAGTAGGGTCAATCTTACAACAGTACACGGATACTAGGATCAATATAACGACAGAACACAGTTACTACAGTCGACGGATATAAGGTCATCTGTATTGCAGTTTACGAAAACAAGGATCAACTGTATGACAGTCCACGGATATAAAGGTCATCTGTATGGCGGTACTCGGATGCTAGGGAAAACTGTAAGGCAGTACACCGATACAACGGTCAACTGTATGACAGTACACGGATGCTAGAGTCAACTTTCAAGCAGTACCCTGAAATCAGGGTCAGCTGTATGACAGTCAACGGATATAAGGTCAGCTGTATTGCATTACACGCAAACGAGGGTCAACTGTATGAACGTCCTTGGATATAATGTCATGTGTTTTGCAGTGCACGGATACTAGGATCAACTGTTAGGCAATACACGAATACAAGTGTCAACTGTATGGCAGAACACCGATACAAGAGTCAACTGTATGTCAAATGTATGACAGTACTCGAATACAAGTGTCAACTGTATGGTAGTACACCGATACAATTGTTAACTGTATGGCAGAACACCGATACAAGTGTCAACTGTATGGCAGAACACCGATACAAGAGTCAACTGTATGGCAGTACACCGATACAATTGTTAACTGTATGGTAGAACACCGATACAAGTGTCAACTGTATGGCAGAACACCGATACAAGAGTAAACTGTATGGCAGAACACCGATACAAGAGTAAACTGTATGGCAGTACACTTGTATAAGTTTCAGCTTATGGCAGTACACAGATACAAGAGTCAACTGTATGGCAGAACACCGATATAAGAGTCAACTGTATGGCAGAACACAGATACAAGTGTCAACTGTATGGCAGTACACTTGTATAAGTTTCAGCTTATGGCAGAACACCGATACAAGTGTCAACTGTATGGCAGTACACAGATACAATGTCAACTGTATGGCAGAACACTTGTATAAGTTTCAGCTTATGGCAGTACACAGATACAATGTCAACTGTATGGCAGAACACCGATACAAGTGTCAACTGTATGGCAGAACACCGATACAAGTGTCAACTGTATGGCAGAACACCGATACAAGTGTCTACTGTATGGCAGAACACCGATACAAGTGTCAACTGTATGGCAGAACACCGATACAAGAGTAAACTGTATGGCAGTACACCGATACAAGTGTCAACTGTATGGCAGAACACCGATACAAGAGTCAACTGTATGGCAGTACACCGATACAATTGTTAACTGTATGGTAGAACACCGATACAAGTGTCAACTGTATGGCAGAACACCGATACAAGAGTAAACTGTATGGCAGTATACCGATACAAGTGTCAGCTCTATGAGAGTACACCGATACAAGTGTCAACTGTATGGCAGAACACCGATACAAGAGTCAACTGTATGGCAGTACACCGATACAATTGTTAACTGTATGGTAGAACACCGATTCAAGTGTCAACTGTATGGCAGAACACCGATACAAGAGTAAACTGTATGGCAGTATACCGATACAAGTGTCAGCTCTATGAGAGTACACAGATACAAGTGTCAACTGTATGACAGTATACCGATACAAGTGTCAGCTCTATGGCAGTACACCTATACAAAAGTCAACTCTATGGCAGTACACCGATACAATGTCAGCTCTATGATAGTACACCGATACAAGTGTCAGCTCTATGACAGTACACCTATACAAAAGTCAGCTTATGGCAGTACACCGATACAAGTGTCAGCTCTATGACAGTACACCTATACAAAAGTCAACTGTATGACAGTACACCGATACAAGTGTCAGCTCTATGACAGTACACATATACAAATGTAAACTCTATGGCAGTTCACCGATACAAGTGTCAGCTCTATGACAGAACACCGATACAAGTGTCAGCTCTATGACAGAACACCGATACAAGTGTCAACTGTATGGCAGAACACCGATACAAGAGTCAACTGTATGGCAGAACACCGATACAAGAGTCAGCTCTATGAGAGTACACCGATACAAGTGTCAACTGTATGACAGTATACCGATACAAGTGTCAGCTCTATGACAGTACACCAATACAAAAGTCAACTCTATGGCAGTACACCGATACAATGTCAGCTCTATGACAGTACACCGATACAAGTGTCAGCTCTATGAGAGTACACCTATACAAAAGTCAACTCTATGGCAGTACACCGATACAATGTCAGCTCTACGAGAGTACACCTATACAAAAGTCAACTCTATGGCAGTACACCGATACAATGTCAGCTCTATGACAGTACACCGATACAAGTGTCAGCTCTATGACAGTACACCTATACAAAAGTCAGCTTATGGCAGTACACCGATACAAGTGTCAGCTCTATGAGAGTACACCGATACAAGTGTCAACTGTATGACAGTTCACCGATACAAGTGTCAACTATATGGCAGTACACCGATACAAGTGTCAACTCTATGGCAGTACCCGATACAAGTGTCAACTCTATGGCAGTACACGGATACAAAAGTCAAATTTATTGCAGTTCACGTTTTCAAGTGTCAACTGTTTGGCAGTCTCGTTTTCAAAAGTCAACTCTATTGCAGTTCACGTTTTCAAGAGTCAACTCTATGGCGGTACACGGATACTAGTGTCAACTGTATGGCAGAACAACGAAACAAGAGTCAACTGTATGGCAGTTCATGTTTTCAAGTGTCAACTGTAGGGCAGTTCACGGGTACTAGTGTCAACTGTATAGCAGAACACCGATACAATAGTCAACTATATGGCAGTTCACGTTTTCAAGTGTCAACTGTAGGGCAGTACACGATTACTAGTGTCAACTGTATGGCAGAACACCGATACAAGAATCAACTGTATGGCAGTTCACGTTTTCAAGTGTCAACTGTAGGGCAGTACACGGATACTAGTGTCAACTGTATAGCAGAACACCGATACAAGAGTCAACTATATTGCAGTTCACGTTTTCAAAATTCAACTGTATGACAGTTCTAGTTCTTAAGTGTCAACTGTACGGCAGTTCACCGATATTAGTGTCAACGCTATGGCAGTTCACCGTCACAAGTGTCAACTGTATGACAGTACGCAGATACTAGAGTCATGTGTGTGACGGTACAAGGATACAAGGGTCAACTGCATGACATTACACGGATCCTTGGGTCAGCTATATGGCATAACACGGATACAAGGGTCGACTGTATGGCAGAATGCGGATACTAGGGTCAACTGTATGGCAGAACACGGATACATGTGTCGAATGTATTGAGGTACGCGGATTTAAGGGTCAACTGTATGGCCGTACACGGATACAAGGATCGACTGTATGGCAGTGCACGGAATAAGCGTCAACTGTATGGCAGTACACAGATATTAGGGTCAACTGTATGGAAGTACAGGGATACAAGGGTCAGTTGTATGGCAGAACGTGGATTAGAGACAGTCTCGTGTCTTCAAATTGAAAAGTACCCGTATGCTCTAACAAAACTTTCACCAAAGAGACTATTTATCTTGTTCTTTGAAATCACACAAGTTACTTTCTACATTATATTCATTGATCTGTGCAGTAACTAGCGAAGTAGAGTATTATTAGTAACATCGTCTATGATATCGATAATTTGCGTACTAGAAGTTATTTGTATTTTTTATTGTTCATGACTTGAATCAAGCGTCACTGATATCTTGCCACTAAATTGCCGTCAGCATCCTTGTCCAATTCTGTTAACCACAGTTTGAGGTTATCCTTCAGTAGCTGAAGCATGACAGTACTGTCACTTCTTGCAGGTTCATGCACACAGTGTAATTCCTGCTCGCCAAGGGCTATGCCCTCTTTTATCAGGTCAAACGCCGTCTCATATGCTTCAAGTATCTCGTAGTTAAAGACTGAAAAGTTAAGCACCAAAGCCAAGCGCATAGGATGTCCAGCCGAGAGATTTTCACGAGCAAGTTCAAAGGCTTTAGCATAAGCAATCTTAGCCTTGTCGAAGACGTCATCGCTTGTAGTATCTCTAGATAACTCGGCCAGATATCGGTAGTAATCTCCCTTCAACTTTAAATAAAAAATCTGATTGTCAATATTGCTCGTTTTCAGAAGAATGTCATTAATCAGACCAAGAAGTTCACTGCAAGTAACCTTCATTTCATCTTCAATTTTAAGTCTATATTCCTTACTTAGCTCCCGCTTCCTACTTACACCTTCCATATTTTGTTCAATGCTCTTGATTACTCGCCACGCGTTTCTTTTTTCACCTACGTGGCTCTTGTACGCGTTTGCTAGAAGATTTCTTTCTTCTATGGTCAGTTCTTGTCCTTGTTTTACCACTGAGTTCATATATTCCACCACGTCCTCCAATCTGCCAATTTCTTCAGCTAACTTGGCTTTCTGTAAAAGTACTTGTCTTTCGTTCACAGCCGACGCTTGTAACTGTTTTGCCATTTTTTTCCTTATCTTTATCTAAAATAATAAAATTTTGTTATAAATTAAAAAAAAAATAAAGTCCTGTCACTTATATAAATGGAACTGGCATAACTGTATACTGTTGTGCGTTTCAAAAACATTTAAGAAATATTGCATTAAAAACTAATTAAGGAAACGACTGTTTCGGTTACTACTCAAGCGTCATTGCTGAAATATTCACGAAATATTGAAGAAATGTTGAAGAAAGCTTATAAGCACATAGAGCGAATTTCACAAGAAATATATCCCGAAAATAAAATCGAAGAAGTAAGTTGTTAGAAAAAAAAGAGACTTTCAATCCTAGCTCATTGAAAATTCTTTAACAATTTATATTTCACGTCTGGCTTCCTTTCACAATCAATGTTTATGTAAGCTTCTTTTGACCTGGCTTTTCATAGAATTATGCGCCTTCTGTTTACTTAGCACAGGATTCAATAAATTCTGTTCACTCCGGTATCCTAATAATTTTCAGTGTTTGTAATTAACAGCCTTTATTGTATTTGACACCCATGTTCTTATTTTCTCTTTTAATGATTACTTGAGTTTTTATTCAACAAATTCCTCTTTCTATCAATATTTTGCACGATTTAAAAATGATTTATTTTCAAGTTTCTCACATTCTTTAACTGTTGAACACAGAAGTATAAAATGTATCGAAAATATCTTCTATATCGATTAGAAAAAAGTAATTATCTAAATCGATCTATGTTTTAGAATTGTCTCCTTGAGATGAATTCTTTATCAAAATCATTACAAATACGACACACAAAATTGGTGTCATTTTCATACAAGTGACAAGGTGATTTGTAATTTATACTATAACTGTTAAATTAATGAAAACCTTTTAAATATATATTTACTATTGGAATTTGGTAAATTAAATACATGTGCCTCAAAAGGAATAAGAAATATATAATATAAGAGGGTGTAAATAACAAGCAGTGTCTCTGGAACAAGATGCTTTCTGTATCTTTTACTGTATCTAAACTCTTCAGGGGTGGGGGGGGGTTCATCATTTGCGAATGCGGTTCCGATGATAAATAAACTGAAATAGATAGATAGACTATTTCTCCACACATACACACACACGCGCGCGCGCGTGCGCGCACACCGTGCCCCGTCTCTCTCTCTCTCTCTCTCTCTCTCTCTCTCTTTCTCTCTCTCTCATGCAAATAACTTGAACAACATATCTTTTGGGAAGAAATAAATGGCAGAACCCGAGGCATCAATTTACAATTTTAGTCTTTGATTTAGATTAAATGGTTATTTCAAAACACATTTTTAAAAAAGTCATGAAAATTTTGGAAATTAATATGTTTCTTATATTTGTCCGCCATTTTTATAATTAATGACCGATGTCACGGGAAAGAGCTTTCGGGCCTCTGGTATATTTTTTGAAATATTAAAGATATTGAAATATTTGGGATTGAAAAAAAAAACAACAGTTTCATAAAAACCCATTTGTCACTCTTCAAATACACAATCGATTTAAAAGCTTAAAATTGATTGAATAGCGTTCTTCTCTAAAATGACTGATTTGTATCAAACTTCTTCACAACCATATACCACAGCAACTTCATAGATAGATGTATATAAGAAGATTAATTAAGCCTGCACCACATTTCTTCTCGTGAAAGATGGAATAAATTAAAAGTATAAAACCTAAACATGATGCATTATTCTTTTTAAAGATTTAATGTTCACTACAGTATATAATAAATGTATCAATTACCTCATCTGTTTCGTCATAAAATCAACATTTATTTCATAGATTTAGTTATTTCATGAAGTTGCTTATGTACCATAGGATCTCGAGTGATGAACACGTCGTGATTTTTGTTTTTCTCTTTCGTACAAGGTTATGGCAGTTCGATGCCCCGGGTTTTAGTGACGATTTGTATGTATGTATCATTTCCGTATTTAGTAATGTTTCACTACACTATTGTGTTAAGAGATAATTTTTGTGCTAGATGTCACTGGACAAATTACAAGTTTTGTGACATCGGGGCTCTAAATGTAAACTTTAACCGGGGCCTTAATTGCTCAATTAAGGCCCTGCTTTAACTAAAGCGGTATATTTCGTGAGCGATACATAATTACACTTTGTTTATTATGAAAAGGTCTCTTCTATTAAACTTAAATAAACTTTATTTTAATACATTCAGCAATATCACATCTGATGCAAAGCAAATCATTGTCAAATTTATTCCGTATGCTCACGCCAGAAGTACTCTGTGTTGGTCGTATTAAGACGGTTTGCTCGCCGTGAAATTACCATTCATAAGCGGAATGATATCGATTTTCCACTCGCATGACTGCCTGCGTACTATACTATCGACTCCATTTTGTATACGCATAGTTGGCAAAGGGCCAAACGATTACAGTGAATTAATAAACAGTAGAGGATATTTGTGCAAGCAGGAAAACTTACAATTTTTCGGCTTAATCAGTGATTAAATTGGAAAAAGACTGTGACAAAATGGCGGATGACGATAGGGAAATATATATCTTTAAAGCTAAGTTGGCTGAACAGGCGGAGAGATACGATGAAATGGCTAAGTTTATGAAAAAGGTCGCGGAAATGAGCGGCAATCAAGAGCTAGACTCAGAGCAAAGGAATTTACTGTCGGTGGCTTACAAAAATGTGGTCGGGGCACGTCGGTCCTCATGGCGGGTGTTATCCAGTATCGAGCAGAAGGAACCCCAGGAAAAGCAGACGAGTATATGCAAACAATACCGCGAAGATGTAGAGAAAGAACTGAAGGAAATCTGCAACGCGGTGATCGAACTTTTAAACAACACTTTGATACAGAAGGACAGCACAAACATGGAGAGCAAGGTGTTCTTCTTGAAGATGAAAGGTGATTACTACCGCTACCTTGCCGAGGTGACCCAGAGCAGTGAAGACAGGAGCAAGGTAGTCGAGAAGTCGAATGAAGCGTATAAAGAAGCAATGGAGCTTGCCGTGGCACATTTGGCCTCCACCCACCCGATCCGGCTCGGTCTTGCGCTGAACTATTCCGTGTTTCATTACGAGATCCGAAACGACCCTAGCCAAGCATGTAAACTGGCGAAAACTGCGTTTGACGATGCGATCGCAGAATTGGACAATTTGAATGAAGATGCATATAAGGATAGTACACTGATTATGCAACTGCTTAGGGACAATCTAACTCTCTGGACCTCGGAAAAAGATGGCGAGCAGGATGACGATCAATGAGGTTTATTGTGCCCATTCATGATAGGATATTATCGGAAGATGTAGTAACTTTTTATTCAATATAATGTTAAAAGTATGTTTTTGCAATATCTTAGGTATACAATTCATTATCATACGTATATTCATGTTTTGTGACAAAAACGCTTCACAACGTTGGTGAACTAGATCGCTCTTGAAATAACCTAAAATGAAACTGTTAACCGGAAATTCAAGCTTTATTAGCAGATAATGGCAAATAGGAGTGGTGAAAAGATAGTTACATTAGCGAAAGGCGTTAAGGCAAGATTACAGTGTACATGCATGTAAACAAAATATGGTTCAGCTTTTATCACGGGGAATGTGTGTTAAATATGATATCCAATAGATATGTGTGTATTATTATATGTATGTTGTCATTTTCGTGTTTTTCAGAAGTTACATATATGTCTTAATACCAAATATTTTAAACAGGAACTTTTAAAGGAGAGAGAGTGTGTACACATTTTTATTAGTAAGCACATTAAGCTCTTGCTTTTCTTATATTTCTAAAGATATTTCTTTCAATGGAAAAAAGAACCCATTAAAGTCACTTCATTCAGATTGATTGTTTTATGGTATCAGTTGTGAAACAGCGATTATATTGAAGGTGCGCCCTCGATCATTTTCAGATGCAGGGATTATTGATTTGCGAGTGTCTAACCTGACGATCAGGACATAATTTAGGGCGTCCAGGCGGTTTTCTGTAGGCATCAAGCGTCCAGGCTTCTGCAGACGAATATTGATGTACAAAACACAATATTTTGATTAGGCATGATTCTTTCTAGAGAATTCTTTTAGACATTTATTAGTACCTTTCTGCCTTTGAGTTGTTCAGACACTGTTTTAAAGGTAAACATTTCGGTAAAATTGTTGCTTTGTTGATGAATGAGATATAAAAGAATGCCACTATTAAAAGTTAAACTGAGATAAAACCGTGTTTGTTCATATCTCAAGTGTTGAAATCGAGCAGTCAAATAAATCACTTAAATATTGGAAAATTTGCTGACACCCATTTTTAAAGAGTGGATACAACCGAAACAAATACTGGAGTCGAGTTTTATCCAGATGGTTATCTAGTTACTTTTTGTGACCGTTTCATGGTTGTGCATGTAAATTACAAGTTGCACGTTCACACTTAGACAGAATACACACACACAATAAACCAGGTCAAAATGGCACAAACCGACAGCGTGCGCCTTCCTCTTCGTAACTTAGTAAATTGAAATACACTTGCTGTGCAATGACTAACGCTAAAAGTATTTTTGATTATGTAGGTAGGTTAGAAATTTTTCGCTGATATCAGCAGTTTCCTTTGTTAGTGGGTTTCAGCTCTCATGTTCTATTTATCTTAAAGGGCCTGTGGTCTTTATGTCGCATAGGAGTTGCATTAATTGCATAAATTCGCTGTTCTGTGTAATCTAATTCGTACAGCAACAGACAAGCCACGGCCAACAACAGATCACGTGCGTCAGTTACGCAGAAGTTTTATTGGTGCCGATCTGTCGTTGATACTGGCCGAAATTTTGTATACGTGAATGAAATAAACCAACGTTTGATAAAACATCGAAACCGAGTCAAGCAAATATCAAATACATTATAAAACAAGTGTTAGGTTCTACTTAGAAAAGATGTTTCTGAATTGTTTATTGTTCAGTCCTGCTCCTGATATAGATCTAATGCTTTAGTATTATACGTTTTCCTAGTATTTGTAAAAAGAACATTACATTTTCAGGCCATCAAACGTGAGCTTTAAGAGCCGGGACAATCTTTTCCTCAAGCCTGCCTAGTATGCAAAATTTTTCCTCAGGCCTGACTGGTATGCAAAACCTTTCCTCAGGCTTGCCTGGTACGTAAAATCTTTCCTCAGGCCTGCCTGGTATGCAAAATCTTTCCTCAAACCTGCCAGGTATGCAAAATCTTTCATCAGGCCTGCCTGGTATGCCAAGTTTTTCCACAAAATCTTTCCTCAGGCTTGCCTTGTATGCAAAATATCTGTTATGCAAAATCTTTCCTCAGACCTGCCTGGTATGCAAAAGCCTCCTCAGGCTTGCCTGGTATGCAAGATCTTTCCTCATACTTGCCTGGGATGCAAAACCGTTAAAGAGACAAGCCCTAAAATTTACAGCATTCCATTTTATATGAGAGAACAGTATTTTTAACGAATCATTACCCGGTTTAAAAAGGATGTTAATGTGTCAGTCAAAACACAACAGGTTCACTAAATACATATGTTTTAATCTTTATATAAAGCGTTGTTTTACGATTTTTAAGTTAATAGCTATTGTTACAAATACACACTTCCTTAGTATCTATATGCTCAAATAAAAATTGTCTTATTTACATTATTAAAAAAATAAATGCATGTTTCAATTTATAGGAATTGGCCAATAAAATACATATTCATTCATGGTTTATTCTATGGTACTTCTGAAGGGCGTTAACTAAATTCAAATAAGGTTGAGGTAATGTATGTTTAACTAATGTACAAGGTGAGGCTGATAACTTGATTTCTTATTAAGCATCAGCCGTTATCAAAACGAAAATAGAAATCATGACGTCACAACTTTAAACTCGTTTTCTCTCGTCATATATTCAAGACAGAATGGCGACGCATGTCCCAAGATGAATCATACGTAGGCGTCCAGGAAGTAAAACTAATCAAGAACATGCGTTTATTAAGACCTTTATTTTCATATATGATAATTATGATTATACAAGATTTAATAATCATAATACATGTTATATAGTTATTAGCACTATAAACACAATGGGGTTGATTCGTAAGTTTTTTCAGCTTCTCCATTTTTTGTTTTGTTTTGAAGTGTTTAGTATGACTACAGGGCAATAAATATCTTTTTGCAGTACAGTATAAAACCCAGTATTAGCCAAATTATGACGTCCCAGACGGCTTTTAGTAGCAGCTTCCAGTGGACCGGGTCAATCTGCCAATTCACGGGAAAGAACCGATAGAAGATGGCGTGACACAGATAGAGAACCAAAGGGTTCATGCCTGCAATATAATACTAGAAAAATAAACATCAAAATATCTTAATATTTACTCAGACATGTCAGACACAGTTGCATCCCTTGCTGAACCAGATGTTTAAAATAAAAGGTAATACTACTTCGAAACCATATTTCTTTTAAGTAAAGTTTTACTCATAAGATTCCATTGACATTAAAACAAGGTTTCATGCCATGTAGTGGTTCTGTCAAGTCGAGACAATATGTTGTCTCTACATAGGAATTTTACCTGCGAAAATGAAAGGTGTTCCGTTCCAGAGTTTGAATACATCCACAAGTAGGTACAGCAACCCGAGTAAAAAGTAACCAAAACACGCCGTCACCAGTGCAAACGATACTGACCACAGATTCTTGTTTAGAGGTAAGATACCGTCATTCTTAGAAAAGTTGCACAAAACTGCGCCGACAGCACCCTGTGGGATAACGCATAGATGCAACATATTTCATGAATAAGTTAATATACTGACGTATTAAATGAATGAAAGACGGTATGTTCTAAAGATTTAAAAATTTTCTTCCAGTCATAAACATATATTTTATGCATGTCAGCACTATTATCTCCTTTGAAATGCGAGAAATTTCGTTTCTTTAAATTTATTCACAAGTACAAATCATTAATATGTTGAAATACGCTACCTGTTTTCAACATTGAATAAGATAATTGTTACACAAAAATGACTCTGGTGTTTATTTTCATCGTACTGTGTAAGGGATCTTACAATATATTAGATATGCATGTATTTGAGAGCCCCGCCCGCCGTACAGAAAAAGATCTATTACGACTGTAATTGGTATATACCGTAATAAGCGACCAAACCAGCAGCCTGATAAGCCTACCAGCATGTCCTTGAAAGCATATGAAGATGCGACCCGCCTGCAAATATAACATTCTGCGTAAATCTCAAAGCAACCACTGAAACAACACTAAATACTATAATAGAAAGTTTAAATATCTGAATGATACATGGATACAAAGTTCTACCCTGTGATTGATTTAAAATAAAGATTACCTTACAGAGTTTCTGAGAAATTTTCATCTCTTTGCCCTGAGTCAAACACGATTCTTTTTCTAGAACATATAACAATATAGGTTGCTTCCAAAAAAAAAAACTTATTTGATTGCCTCAAGATAAATATTGCATTTAGCCGGTAAGTATTATATATAGCATAGAGAAGTATCAATCGTGTTATTACTTGCAAACCCAGAAAGCATAGAAATATTGACGTAAGCGTTCCCAAAATTCCCTCGGGGTCAAATGGCACGGTCGTCTGGAAAATCGTCTGCAAAGTAACACAGCACATGTCATCAATAGAAATCAATGCTCAACATCTGAAATCAGCTGCGCAGGCAGTAAAATTCTATAGATATATCTGTCAGTCAGCCCTGATGCGAGAAAACCAACGTCCCAAGTTGTGGATAAATATGGACCATGTCCCAGAATGGTTTCTACATCTGCAGCCTTCATAGTTGCGAATTTATCGAATTTATTATCATATTCATAACAGTTTCCAAGCTGAAAATAATCTTTTTATTCCAGGAATAGGAATTATGGCGAACGTTTTTATAAATTCTGTGAACAGAAAGCTGGTCTATGTACTGTCGATTAAATATCTTATACACATAACATCAATTTTTTAAAAAAAATAAAAATATAAATGTTTTAAAAGCAATAACATTGAACTTTTATATGTACGTGAAAAATTAAAGTGTTAAGTTAATGAAATAAAAAATGAAAATATGCAGCTTCATAAAATTATCTATCGGGAACTTTCTTCTAGAGATGTCTAGTTAGGCAGTGTAAAATCATTATTCTTACTTTCGGTGTAGGGTTGCCATACATATGGTTTTCTCCTAACACCAGTCTATCTATATACCCGGCCGCACCACCAGTACAGTTTTCATATCTCTTACTCTCATGCAAGCCCCCAGGGCCAATGTAACCCCTGAATGAAATGTCAAAATATGAAAAAAAAAAAAAAAAAAAATGAAAAGAGATCCATTTCAGACCATATTTTTGTAAGGATTGGTAATTGTGTATATAAGTTTGAAATAAGTTGGAGTGATACAAGTTTTTCTTAGTTTGATATCTTAGCACTATCGTATACACTCCATGATCAGTAGGCAACCTGTTCTTCATCAGACGTTTATCATTACTGTCAATAAACTGTAAATCTGTGTCTATGTAAAACATGTGGAAAGTCTTGAAGGCGCATATAAGTAAATGTGAGCCACTGAAAATTCCTTACAACATCAAATTACTTTTTATACATGAAAACTTACGTCGGACAGCCAGGTACAGGAAGGGCAAAGGTCAAGGCCAGATACGTTGCTAAGATACTGAGACAGATGATCCAGTCTGGCAGAATAACAACAAAATCTCTGATCCAAAACCAGCGTTTGTTCTAAGATGAGAAGAAATATAATGATTCATTCTTACAACCCAGACATACGGTTAAGTATATTAACATATCGACTATTATGTGAATTCGTCATGATAAATCTTCTTCTTGAAATAATTCTTAAACCTCAGTCATAATAATAATCCCATCTCATTACAATACATTATATATAGACACTCTGTTTATTATTCAGAAGGTTTGGTATTCAGGCAGTCCGGTTTGCAAACTCAAGATTATGTTTTCTGCGATCCGTCTCTCGGAAGAATCGGACAACAACGTTTTTCTATAAATAGAATACGAATTATAAGGAAAACTATTACCTTGCCGATATCTTTATGTTTGGCGAAAATTGTCCGTGTCACAGCCACTACAAAGTAACTAAGGCTAAGTCTCTGAAGCACCCCCATGATCCGCAGATGTTTAAGATCAACCGCTGGAAACATACAAAAACACCTTCAGCGCTCATATCTGACTGTAAAGACTGTGTACTCAGCATTCCCAATGATTATTTTTATACATTATTCAAGTAAATTCTTGAGTAGACTTTATTTCATAACCCTTCCTTTGACATTTGTGGAATGCCTGGACTTGGACTAAGTGTTCTAATGTCTAAAATAAGCATGTGATATAAATATAATCTATTCCTTATCGCAACAGATGCACATGAGAGTGACATCTTACAACAAGAGGTAAGCGTTTAACTTAGACTTTAAACATATTACGGTCATCAGTTACCAGCTGCATTGAAAGAACCATATCTGGCTTCAAAGAAATCAGATCTTGGTGATTATAGTTGAGAATCGAACTTTCGTCCTGTGCAAGTCAGAGGTTCGACCATAACTGTTTAACTTGTTCACGATGTAAAAAGGTCTATAATAGGTCTTAGAAGTAGTTTTTCATTGTGAAATGCCTATAACAAAATACACTCACGTCCCCAGTTTGTATTCAGGATAATACCGAAAGCAAAGAGCAGACAACTCCTTCGAACAACCTTCCAGAAAATCCAGCTTCGAGATTTACCTCTCTTGAACATGCCTTTAAAAGAGTAGTTTATTGAAGTGCCCATAATGAAAACAAACCTGTAATAGAATAAATATAGGATGGTCAACCTTTATTCGTCTGTCCCACAGCCTAGCCTCCAACTTGGAAAATGAAACTAATAAGACATAGAGTACTTGATATATTCACAAGGTATGTCAGAGTCGTAAAATTACAATGTATCTACATCGAGGTCAATATTTGTTTTCCTTATTTTGATTTTTCTTCGTGGAATAAACATCATTTCATTGCAGATTATTGCTTCCAGGAGTTGTTCAGTAAACGTACCAGAAGGATATACAGGTCAAGGCAAATTTTCTAGACTGGCCTTTTCAACATGAATCCTAATTTCATCTGTGCAGATCTAGTTAGTGAGCAAATATTACTTACCAAGGAAATACAAGGTCAGCCACGGTCAGACCATTCCAGGGAGGATGCTCGAAGAACCAAAAGCCACCTCCGCCATAATTAACGAAGATCATTATCACTAAGCTGAGTCTGTACGTGAACAATTCAGAGATTTATTTCTATAAGACACGTCTGTACGTGAACAATTCAGAGATTTATTTCTATAAGATACGTCTGTACGTGAACAATTCAGAGATTTATTTCTATAAGATACGTCTGAACGTGAACAATTCAGAGCTTTATTTCTATAAGATACGTCTGTACGTGAACAATTCAGAGATTTATTTCTATAAGATACGTCTGTACGTGAACAACTCAGAGCTATATTTCTATAAAATACGTCTGTACGTGAACAATTCAGAGATTTCTTTCTATAAGATACGTCTGTACGTGAACAATTCAGAGATTTATTTCTATAAGATACGTCTGTACGTGAACAACTCAGAGCTATATTTCTATAAAATACGTCTGTACGTGAACAATTCAGAGATTTCTTTCTATAAAATACGTCTGTACGTGAACAATTCAGAGCTCTCTTTCGATACGATTCTTTATCGTTACATAATGATATTAAGAAAACTCATTGTACAAAAACAGCAATAAGACATATAACAGCAACATATAACAGCAACAGAGAATGAAAATAAAGTAAAAAGACATGGGGAATAAATAGGACGGAAAGAAAAATATGTCGAAAGATAGTCAAACAAAAATGTGGAAATGTACAAGACGACAAAGAAAGAGAAAAGAAATTGTAAGAAAAAGAAAAGGAATAAAGAAGAAAGAAAGAAACAACCAAACAAAAGGAAAGAAAGAAAGTGATAATACTTAATAAAACTGACATCCAAGAATAGTTCTAATTGGGTTTTAGGACTGGGATTATCTCTGATTTACCTACAAATATAACCGGAATAAACTTGTAACAGTAATTCGCCTACCCATCACCAGCTCGCCCCCGACCTCCACCCTCACCAAAAAAAAAAAGAAAAAAAAAGAATTAAATAAATTGCGTAATGTTATGTTATACCCCCTGAATGTGTCGAGTGAATGTAGTCTCTGTCGCTTGTTGTGCGTGTTCACCTGTTCGTCTTTAGCAACAGATTCTGATGACATAGTCACCATTGCCTGTAATTCAAAATAGTTCGATCAGTGGAGGGATGTCATTGGTACAGGAGATGAGCGTCGTAAATCGTGGGTTCGAAACCAGACCGTATGTTGAAGATCTTAGTTCTGGCGCGATCACAGGACTAGAGTCCAGAAGTACAGTGACATAAAGAGATTATTTTATGCAAAAAAAATGGATCATATAATTTGCTGTAATAGACAGCTGATAAACCTTGTACCAATCCATGAAATATCGAGAAAGAAACAGACTATCTGACAGCTTAAATATTCGTCGAACCTTCCAAAAGCAACCTAAAGTATCAGTAAGCAAAGTTCAAACGGCGAATTAAAAAATCCCCTTCATAACATACAAAAACTTGACAAGTAAAACCACGTTTTCTCTAGAGTAAATGATAAGAAAATGTAGAAATTAAGGAAACCTGACATATATTACCATGTTTGATGCAGACTAAAAGATAAGAAATTAACAACATATAAGAAACATGACAAATGTCCCCATGGTTCCTGCAGGCTAAAGGATAAGAAATTGTAAACATACAGGAAAAATGACAAATGTCCCCATGGTTCCTGCAGACTAAAGGATAAGAAATTGTAAACATACAGAAAAAATGTCAAATGTCACCATGGTTCCTGCAGGCTAAAGGATAAGAAATTGTAAACATACAGGAAACATGACAAATGTCCCCATGGTTCCTGCAGGCTAAAGGATAAGAAATTGTAAACATACAGAAAAAATGTCAAATGTCAGCATGGTTGATGCAGGCTTAAGGATAAGAAATTGTAAACATAAGGGAACGGAAAAATGTCCCCATGGTTCCTGCAGACTAAAGGATAAGAAATTGTAAACATACAGAAAAAATGTCAAATGTCCCCATGGTTCCCGCTTGACTAAAGATAGGAAATTGTAAACATACAGGAAAAAATGTCAAATGTCAGCATAGTTGATGCAGGTTTAAGGATAAGAAATTGTAAACATAAGGGAAGCATGACAAATGTCCCCATGTTTCCTGCAGACTAAAGGATAAGAAATTGTAAACATACAGGAAACATGACAAATGTCACCATGGTTCCCGCATAACTAAAGATAAGAAATTGTAAACATACAGGAAAAAATGTCAAATGTCAGCATAGGTTGATGCAGGCTTAATGATAAGAAATTGTAAACATACAGGAAACATGACAAATGTCCCCATGGTTCCTGCAGGCTAAAGGATAAGAATTGTAAACATACAGGAAACATTACAAATGTCCCCATGGTTCCTGCAGGCTAAGGATAAGAAATTGTAAACATACAGGAACATGACAAATATCCCCATGGTTCCTGCAGGCTAAAGGATAAGAAATTGTAACATACAGGAAAACATGACAAATGTCCCCATGGTTTCCTGCAGGCTAAAGGATAAGAAATTGTAAACATACAGGAAAACATGACAAATGTCCCCATGGTTCCTGCAGGCTAAAGGATACGAAATTGTAAACATATAGGAAAAAATTGTCAAATGTCAGCATGGTTGACTGCAGCTTAAGGATAAGAAATTGTAAACATACAGGAAACATGACAAATGTCCCCATGGTTCCTGCAGGCTAAAGGATAAGAAATTGTAAACATACAGGAAACATGACAAATGTCCCCATGGTTCCTGCAGGCTAAAGAATAAGGATTGTAAACAAACAGGAAAAAGTTCAAATGTCAGCATGGTTAAGCCAGGCTTAAGGAAAAGAAATTGTAAACATAAAGGAAACATGACAATGTCACCATGTCCCGCATGACTAAAAATAAAAAAATTGTAAACATACAGGAAAGATGACAAATGTCACCTCTTTCTGCAGGCTTAAGAATAAGAAATTGTAAACATATAGGGAACATGACAGATGTTACCATGTTTCTGCAGGCAAAAAGATAAGAAATTGTAAACATATAGGATACATGACAAATGTCACCATATTCCCGCATGACTAAAGATAAGAAATTGTAAACATACATGAATCATGACAAATGTTTCCATGTTCCCGCATGACTTAAGATAAGAAGTTGTAAACATACAGGAATCGTGACAAACGCACCATGTTCCCGCACGACTAAAGATGATAAAACTGTAAACATACAGGAATCATGACAAATGTCACCATGTTCCCGCATGATCAAAGGATAAGAAACTGTTAACATACAGGAATCATTGACAAATGTCACCATGACTCTGCATGCTTAAAGATAAGACATTGTACACATACGTTCAACATGACAAAAGTCACCACGGTTCCTGCAGGCTTAAGGATAGGAAATGTAAACTTAAAGGGAACATAAGAAATGTCATCAAGGTCCCTGCATCCTTAAAAATAAGAATTTGTAAAAATACAGGAAACATGACAAATGTGACGAAGGTCCCTGAAGGTTAAAGGATAAAAAAAGCTAACATACAAGAAACCTGACAAATGTCACAAAGGTTACTGCGTTTTAAAATAAAAATATTGTAAACATACAGGAAACATGACAAATGTCACTATTTTCCAGCATGCTAAAAGATAACAAATAGTAAAGATACAGGATGCATGACAAATGTCACTATGATTCCTGCAGGCTTAAGGATAAAAAATTGTAAACATAGAGGAAACATGACAAATGTCATCATGGTTCCTGTAGGCTTAAGGATAATAAATTCTTAACATACAGGAAACATGACAAGTGTTACCATGGTTCCTGCAGGCTTAAAGATAAGAAATTGTAAACATACAATTAAGTTGAATTAACTTAACAAATGTCACCATGTTCTTGCAGGCTTAAAGATAAGAAATTGTAGACATACAGGAAACATAACAAATGTAACAATGGTTCCTGCAGGCTTAAGCATAAGAAATTTTAAACATACAGGAAACATGACAAATGTCATCATAGTTACTGCAAGCTTAAGGATAATAAATTCTAAACATACAGGAAACATGACAAATGACCCCATGGTTCCTGCAGGCTTAAGAATAAGAAATTGTAAACATACATGAAACATAACAACTGTCACCATGGTTCCTGCAGGCTTAAAGATAAGAAATTGTTAACATACAGTTAACATAACAAAGGTCACCATGTTCCTGCAGGCTTAAAGATAAGAAATTGTAAATATACAGGAAACATCAGAACTGTCACCAAGGTCCTGCAGGCTTAATGATAAGAAATTGTAAACATACAGGGAACATCACAAACGTTACAAAGTTCCCTTCAGGCTAAAGGATAATAAATTGTAAAAATACAGTCAACATGACAAATGTTACCAAGGTTCCTGCAGGCTTAAGGATAAAATTTTAAAAAATACAATCAAGAGGAAAGTGTTACAATGGTTCCTGCAGATGTAAGGATAATAAATTGTAAACATACAGTCAACATGATAAGTGTAGCAATGGTGTCTGCAGGCTTATAGATTACAAATTTAACAAGAGGGCCATGATGGCCCTGGATCGCTCACCTGAGTACTTTGCCTGAGGGTCTACCGTTAAGCAAACATCAGATGTAACAGAACATTTCTAACTGAAGATATTCAAAGATCTCATATTTAATAAAAAAAATTACCTTGCCATTGAGGAGGAGATGCTGTTTGATTTCTTTCTATTTTAGCTTTTACAGCCCTTATGTGCAGTG
>JAAONU010000004.1:169697-194697 GCA_012932295.1 Cyclina sinensis
AGCATCGCATGTGGGGCCAAAGCTTTATGTTAAGAGCAACAACTTAATAAAATTGATTTCAAGGGTGTTGTAGTGCTATTCAATCATTGCTGTTACGCACTTCACTTAAGATGAATAACTTTGTGATTGTAAGTGTTCAAGATATTAGTATTTATACATAAGTTTATTTTCCATGTGAAAAAGGGGCACGACTCTAGAAACAATGATCACTTAGTAATATGTTCCTTGTGCCTTGTCCCCAGTAGCAAGTATGCAAAGAATGAATACAATATTTTTGACAGTTTTCAAAATTTTCTATATCAATAACCAATTTCAACAAAAATTCAAGTTGAAATGGGGCAGAAATCTAAAAACAGCTTTCAGAGTAATGCCCCTTGTCTTACAACCGTGCCCTGTCATAATGAGCAAATATTTTAAGTTTCATAATGATACCTTTGATAGATTTGAAATCATTCCACTTATTTAATGATAACCAATATCAAAGTTTTGCACGACAAATAAGACGACCTAGCGACAATAATAGTTCGAGTGTTTTTTTCGAAACAGATGAGCTTAAAATAGGGGAAATACCATGGTGATCTCTATTAAACTGAAATACTTGACCATAGCTTATATCCAAGTCAAGAGAAACACAGAAATGAAATATGTTTGTGTAAGTAAACTGTTCATAAAAAGATAACAAAATCATGTAAGCAAATAATTAAGACGCGAAAACAGTAGATAAATAACCTGAAATGTATGAAAATAGTACTGGAAATATATATTGCCGCCTTAAATGCAATTATACTGACAAGACAGAAGTTAACAGAACCTAATTTCTTGACTCCATGACCATGTTCAAAACATTCAGTGCTGTTTTAAAAGATGTAATTTAGATATCAATCTACTCAGATTGACACATACATCCTACCTTACATGAAGTAAACTTGCATAAAGAGTCCTTTTCTATCAGATACTTTTAAAAAAAAACTTTTTTAAGGTATTAATAATTTCAGATTGGATCTGATCTTTTGTATAGGAAATGTGGGAAAAAAGTTAAGGCAAAACATGGTCATGATGAAACCCCAAACATTTTCATTGAAATGTTTTCATCCTTACATTCTTTATGACCAAGATATTTGGAGATCTTTGCTTATCAATAATCAACTGAAGGTGTTTCAAGAAAAGCATTAAAATATATACATTATTATACAATGTATACAAGACAACGGTTATCAAAAAGTAGGGACTGGAACGAATACTGAAATCAATATTCTAATATTTGGTTTGCCATACTGGAAAAGATTCGAATTTTCGATTTTCGGACGTTCCATCAGTTATCCGAATTTTGAAATCCGAATATAGGTATTGTTTTAAATGTTTTCGTTCAGACTAACGTTTTTCGGGAATGGAAGCCTCAAATACTTTTTGTGGTTGGCATAAACACCATATATTTCGTTCTTTAAAACGCGATTTATCTCCATACATACGGACAGTTGAAAAATGTAGGAATTAAGGGTTGTTTTTTTTTTCGGTCAAGATTTGGGAAAACTGGTAAATATATTGACATTGATAATTTCATCACAGGGGTCTACTAGACTCTGAAACTCAAGGGTAAATGCCCTTGACCCCAAATTTTGGAGGGTCATTCCAGAACTTCAGGAGTCAGTGCTAACGGGTGAAATACAAGTGTATGATGGGCGGTCCCACGTTTTACCAGAACTGACCATAACTACCGGATTCGACCTATATTTCACACATAAGCAAAATTTATCAAAGATATATATCATTATTTATTAATATATGATATAATTAGCGTATCAACAAAAGGAATTTGAAGTATTTTCGAGTGGAAAGATTTATACGAGACTGAAAATCGCCGGGTTGCGGACAATTTTTAATTTTGATATATATAATTTTCATAAATAACCTGATTTTAAGTAATACAAATGATATTAATCATTATTATACTTCAGAATTAATTAATTTACCGACGGAATGTTAAGTATGTGCGAGTGGAACGTTTTTATACGTGACTGAAAATCGGCTTGTATATAAAAGAAACAATAAGTTGTCTTGGTGAATAAATTCCAACCCACCGATCAACTTGACAATGTTGTACACAAAAGCACACGGATATATAAAACATAAAAAGCTAATTGCATTATAGAGCGAAAAGAACAGGTACTCAATGATCTAAGTGAGACCAGTCAAATCAGAAAGAACACGATGAAGAGACTGATCGAGGTTCTACATTCTTTTCAAGATTTCCCTAGAAACTTCATAAACGCTCAGACCCCCTGCCTCCTTCGTGCAAACAAAAAGGTAAGTAAAGCGATCATTTGTACAAAGGTTAATCACCAAGTTGGCAGAGCGCTGTAGAATTTCATGTTTGTAGCTTTTCTTTTTTAATTTACAGATGTTTTTTTTTACAAATAACGTGGAGAAATTGCGGCATTTTTTTAAATTTATAAATCAAATCTCCATAAAACACTGGTTAAGAAATACCTTGTTGCAGTAGGGTTAAAATCTGAGTATAAGAGATAAAACCTTCAAAACGTTTTCCTTAATTTGTGGCACAGATACCCTTGTTTCAAAAGTTTTTCTGTGATGGCAAACATAACGTTCATTGCATTCAACAAGGGTCAACTCTGCGGAACAGCACGGATATAAAGATCATCTGTCTGGCATTAAACTCTAATAAGAGTCATATATTTGGCAAATAACGGATATAAAGACCCACTGTTTGACATTACACGGATACAAGGGTCAGTTGTAAGGCAGTGCACGATGAAGGTCAGCTCTATGATAGTACACGCATACTAGGGTAAGCTATATGAAAGTCAACGGATATAAGGTCATCTGTATGGCATTATACAAAGCTCAGGGTCAACTGTATGACAGACCACGGATATAAGGTCATGTGTATCGTAGTACACGGGTACTGCGGTCAACAGTTAGGCAATACAAGTGTCAACTGTATGACAGTATACTGAAACAAGGTACAGCTGTATTGCAATACATAGTTATAAAGGTTAGCTGTATGGAAGTACATGAATACAGTCAGTTGTATGGTAGTACACGATATAAAGGTCAACTTAATGGCAGTGCATGATATAAGGGTTCATCTGTATAGCAGTACACGGATTTAAGGGTCAACTGTATGGCAGAACACATATTCAAAGGATCAGCTATGCGACACAACACGTATATATGGATAACCTATTTGTCAGTTCACGATTATAAAGGTCATTTGTATGACAATTCACGGATATAAGAGTGCATTGTTTGACAGTACACGGATACAAATGTCAATTGAAAGGCTGTACGCTGATATAAAGGGTCAACTCTATGACAGTACACAGATACTGGGGCCAATTAGACGAGAGTAACCGGATTCTAGGGTCATTTTTACGATAGTACACGGATACTAGGGTCAGTTTTACGACAGTATACGGATATAAGAGTCATTTTACAACAGTACACGGATAGTAGTATCAATCTAACGACTGTGCACGGATACAAGGATCAATCATAACGACAGTACACAGATAGTAGGGGTCAATCTTACGACAGTACACGGATACTAGCGTCAATTTTTACGACAGTGCACGGATATTAAGGTCAATCTTACGACAGTACACGGATAGTAGGGTCAATCTTACAACAGTACACGGATACTAGGATCAATATAACGACAGAACACAGTTACTACAGTCGACGGATATAAGGTCATCTGTATTGCAGTTTACGAAAACAAGGATCAACTGTATGACAGTCCACGGATATAAAGGTCATCTGTATGGCGGTACTCGGATGCTAGGGAAAACTGTAAGGCAGTACACCGATACAACGGTCAACTGTATGACAGTACACGGATGCTAGAGTCAACTTTCAAGCAGTACCCTGAAATCAGGGTCAGCTGTATGACAGTCAACGGATATAAGGTCAGCTGTATTGCATTACACGCAAACGAGGGTCAACTGTATGAACGTCCTTGGATATAATGTCATGTGTTTTGCAGTGCACGGATACTAGGATCAACTGTTAGGCAATACACGAATACAAGTGTCAACTGTATGGCAGAACACCGATACAAGAGTCAACTGTATGTCAAATGTATGACAGTACTCGAATACAAGTGTCAACTGTATGGTAGTACACCGATACAATTGTTAACTGTATGGCAGAACACCGATACAAGTGTCAACTGTATGGCAGAACACCGATACAAGAGTCAACTGTATGGCAGTACACCGATACAATTGTTAACTGTATGGTAGAACACCGATACAAGTGTCAACTGTATGGCAGAACACCGATACAAGAGTAAACTGTATGGCAGAACACCGATACAAGAGTAAACTGTATGGCAGTACACTTGTAATAAGTTTCAGCTTATGGCAGTACACAGATACAGAGTCAACTGTATGGCAGAACACCGATATAAGAGTCAACTGTATGGCAGAGAACACAGATACAAGTGTCAACTGTATGGCAGTACACTTGTATAAGTTTCAGCTTATGGCAGAACACCGATACAAGTGTCAACTGTATGGCAGTACACAGATACAATGTCAACTGTATGGCAGAACACTTGTATAAGTTTCAGCTTATGGCAGTACACAGATACAATGTCAACTGTATGGCAGAACACCGATACAAGTGTCAACTGTATGGCAGAACACCGATACAAGTGTCAACTGTATGGCAGAAACACCGATACAAGTGTCTACTGTATGGCAGAACACCGATACAAGTGTCAACTGTATGGCAGAACAACCGATACAAGAGTAAACTGTATGGCAGTACACCGATACAAGTGTCAACTGTATGGCAGAACACCGATACAAGAGTCAACTGTATGGCAGTACACCGATACAATTGTTAACTGTATGGTAGAACACCGATACAAGTGTCAACTGTATGGCAGAACACCGATACAAGAGTCAACTGTATGGCAGTATACCGATACAAGTGCAGCTCTATGGCAGTACACCGATACAAGTGTCAACTGTATGGCAGTACACCGATACAAGTGTCAACTCTATGGCAGTACACCGATACAATTGTTAACTGTATGGGTAGAACACCGATTCAAGTGTCAACTGTATGGCAGAACACCGATACAAGAGTAAACTGTATGGCAGTATACCGATACAAGTGTCAGCTCTATGAGAGTACACAGATACAAGTGTCAACTGTATGACAGTATACCGATACAAGTGTCAGCTCTATGGCAGTACACCTATACAAAAGTCAACTCTATGGCAGTACACCGATACAATGTCAGCTCTATGATAGTACACCGATACAAGTGTCAGCTCTATGACAGTACACCTATACAAAAGTCAGCTTATGGCAGTACACCGATACAAGTGTCAGCTCTATGACAGTACACCTATACAAAAGTCAGCTTATGGCAGTTCACCGATACAAGTGTCAGCTCTATGACAGTACACATATACAAATGTAAACTCTATGGCAGTTCACCGATACAAGTGTCAGCTCTATGACAGAACACCGATACAAGTGTCAGCTCTATGACAGAACACCGATACAAGTGTCAACTGTATGGCAGAACACCGATACAAGAGTCAACTGTATGGCAGAACACCGATACAAGAGTCAGCTCTATGAGAGTACACCGATACAAGTGTCAACTGTATGACAGTATACCGATACAAGTGTCAGCTCTATGACAGTACACCAATACAAAAGTCAACTCTATGGCAGTACACAACCGATACAATGTCAGCTCTATGACAGTACACCGATACAAGTGTCAGCTCTATGAGAGTACACCTATACAAAAGTCAACTCTATGGCAGTACACCGATACAATGTCAGCTCTACGAGAGTACACCTATACAAAAGTCAACTCTATGGCAGTACACCGATACAATGTCAGCTCTATGACAGTACACCGATACAAGTGTCAGCTCTATGACAGTACACCTATACAAAAGTCAGCTTATGGCAGTACACCGATACAAGTGTCAGCTCTATGAGAGTACACCGATACAAGTGTCAACTGTATGACAGTTCACCGATACAAGTTTCAACTGTATGGCAGTACACCGATACAAGTGTCAACTCTATGGCAGTACCCGATACAAGTGTCAACTCTATGGCAGTACACGGATACAAAAGTCAAATTTATTGCAGTTCACGTTTTCAAGTGTCAACTGTTTGGCAGTCTCGTTTTCAAAAGTCAACTCTATTGCAGTTCACGTTTTCAAGAGTCAACTCTATGGCGGTACACGGATACTAGTGTCAACTGTATGGCAGAACAACGAAACAAGAGTCAACTGTATGGCAGTTCATGTTTTCAAGTGTCAACTGTAGGGCAGTTCACGGGTACTAGTGTCAACTGTATAGCAGAACACCGATACAATAGTCAACTATATGGCAGTTCACGTTTTCAAGTGTCAACTGTAGGGCAGTACACGATTACTAGTGTCAACTGTATGGCAGAACACCGATACAAGAATCAACTGTATGGCAGTTCACGTTTTCAAGTGTCAACTGTAGGGCAGTACACGGATACTAGTGTCAACTGTATAGCAGAACACCGATACAAGAGTCAACTATATTGCAGTTCACGTTTTCAAAATTCAACTGTATGACAGTTCTAGTTCTTAAGTGTCAACTGTACGGCAGTTCACCGATATTAGTGTCAACGCTATGGCAGTTCACCGTCACAAGTGTCAACTGTATGACAGTACGCAGATACTAGAGTCATGTGTGTGACGGTACAAGGATACAAGGGTCAACTGCATGACATTACACGGATCCTTGGGTCAGCTATATGGCATAACACGGATACAAGGGTCGACTGTATGGCAGAATGCGGATACTAGGGTCAACTGTATGGCAGAACACGGATACATGTGTCGAATGTATTGAGGTACGCGGATTTAAGGGTCAACTGTATGGCCGTACACGGATACAAGGATCGACTGTATGGCAGTGCACGGAATAAGCGTCAACTGTATGGCAGTACACAGATATTAGGGTCAACTGTATGGAAGTACAGGGATACAAGGGTCAGTTGTATGGCAGAACGTGGATTAGAGACAGTCTCGTGTCTTCAAATTGAAAAGTACCCGTATGCTCTAACAAAACTTTCACCAAAGAGACTATTTATCTTGTTCTTTGAAATCACACAAGTTACTTTCTACATTATATTCATTGATCTGTGCAGTAACTAGCGAAGTAGAGTATTATTAGTAACATCGTCTATGATATCGATAATTTGCGTACTAGAAGTTATTTGTATTTTTTATTGTTCATGACTTGAATCAAGCGTCACTGATATCTTGCCACTAATTGCCGTCAGCATCCTTGTCCAATTCTGTTAACCACAGTTTGAGGTTATCCTTCAGTAGCTGAAGCATGACAGTACTGTCACTTCTTGCAGGTTCATGCACACAGTGTAATTCCTGCTCGCCAAGGGCTATGCCCTCTTTTATCAGGTCAAACGCCGTCTCATATGCTTCAAGTATCTCGTAGTTAAAGACTGAAAAGTTAAGCACCAAAGCCAAGCGCATAGGATGTCCAGCCGAGAGATTTTCACGAGCAAGTTCAAAGGCTTTAGCATAAGCAATCTTAGCCTTGTCGAAGACGTCATCGCTTGTAGTATCTCTAGATAACTCGGCCAGATATCGGTAGTAATCTCCCTTCAACTTTAAATAAAAAATCTGATTGTCAATATTGCTCGTTTTCAGAAGAATGTCATTAATCAGACCAAGAAGTTCACTGCAAGTAACCTTCATTTCATCTTCAATTTTAAGTCTATATTCCTTACTTAGCTCCCGCTTCCTACTTACACCTTCCATATTTTGTTCAATGCTCTTGATTACTCGCCACGCGTTTCTTTTTTCACCTACGTGGCTCTTGTACGCGTTTGCTAGAAGATTTCTTTCTTCTATGGTCAGTTCTTGTCCTTGTTTTACCACTGAGTTCATATATTCCACCACGTCCTCCAATCTGCCAATTTCTTCAGCTAACTTGGCTTTCTGTAAAAGTACTTGTCTTTCGTTCACAGCCGACGCTTGTAACTGTTTTGCCATTTTTTTCCTTATCTTTATCTAAAATAATAAAATTTTGTTATAAATTAAAAAAAAAATAAAGTCCTGTCACTTATATAAATGGAACTGGCATAACTGTATACTGTTGTGCGTTTCAAAAACATTTAAGAAATATTGCATTAAAAACTAATTAAGGAAACGACTGTTTCGGTTACTACTCAAGCGTCATTGCTGAAATATTCACGAAATATTGAAGAAATGTTGAAGAAAGCTTATAAGCACATAGAGCGAATTTCACAAGAAATATATCCCGAAAATAAAATCGAAGAAGTAAGTTGTTAGAAAAAAAAGAGACTTTCAATCCTAGCTCATTGAAAATTCTTTAACAATTTATATTTCACGTCTGGCTTCCTTTCACAATCAATGTTTATGTAAGCTTCTTTTGACCTGGCTTTTCATAGAATTATGCGCCTTCTGTTTACTTAGCACAGGATTCAATAAATTCTGTTCACTCCGGTATCCTAATAATTTTCAGTGTTTGTAATTAACAGCCTTTATTGTATTTGACACCCATGTTCTTATTTTCTCTTTTAATGATTACTTGAGTTTTTATTCAACAAATTCCTCTTTCTATCAATATTTTGCACGATTTAAAAATGATTTATTTTCAAGTTTCTCACATTCTTTAACTGTTGAACACAGAAGTATAAAATGTATCGAAAATATCTTCTATATCGATTAGAAAAAAGTAATTATCTAAATCGATCTATGTTTTAGAATTGTCTCCTTGAGATGAATTCTTTATCAAAATCATTACAAATACGACACACAAAATTGGTGTCATTTTCATACAAGTGACAAGGTGATTTGTAATTTATACTATAACTGTTAAATTAATGAAAACCTTTTAAATATATATTTACTATTGGAATTTGGTAAATTAAATACATGTGCCTCAAAAGGAATAAGAAATATATAATATAAGAGGGTGTAAATAACAAGCAGTGTCTCTGGAACAAGATGCTTTCTGTATCTTTTACTGTATCTAAACTCTTCAGGGGTGGGGGGGGGGTTCATCATTTGCGAATGCGGTTCCGATGATAAATAAACTGAAATAGATAGATAGACTATTTCTCCACACATACACACACACGCGCGCGCGCGTGCGCGCACACCGTGCCCCGTCTCTCTCTCTCTCTCTCTCTCTCTCTCTCTTTCTCTCTCTCTCATGCAAATAACTTGAACAACATATCTTTTGGGAAGAAATAAATGGCAGAACCCGAGGCATCAATTTACAATTTTAGTCTTTGATTTAGATTAAATGGTTATTTCAAAACACATTTTTAAAAAAGTCATGAAAATTTTGGAAATTAATATGTTTCTTATATTTGTCCGCCATTTTTATAATTAATGACCGATGTCACGGGAAAGAGCTTTCGGGCCTCTGGTATATTTTTTGAAATATTAAAGATATTGAAATATTTGGGATTGAAAAAAAAAACAACAGTTTCATAAAAACCCATTTGTCACTCTTCAAATACACAATCGATTTAAAAGCTTAAAATTGATTGAATAGCGTTCTTCTCTAAAATGACTGATTTGTATCAAACTTCTTCACAACCATATACCACAGCAACTTCATAGATAGATGTATATAAGAAGATTAATTAAGCCTGCACCACATTTCTTCTCGTGAAAGATGGAATAAATTAAAAGTATAAAACCTAAACATGATGCATTATTCTTTTTAAAGATTTAATGTTCACTACAGTATATAATAAATGTATCAATTACCTCATCTGTTTCGTCATAAAATCAACATTTATTTCATAGATTTAGTTATTTCATGAAGTTGCTTATGTACCATAGGATCTCGAGTGATGAACACGTCGTGATTTTTGTTTTTCTCTTTCGTACAAGGTTATGGCAGTTCGATGCCCCGGGTTTTAGTGACGATTTGTATGTATGTATCATTTCCGTATTTAGTAATGTTTCACTACACTATTGTGTTAAGAGATAATTTTTGTGCTAGATGTCACTGGACAAATTACAAGTTTTGTGACATCGGGGCTCTAAATGTAAACTTTAACCGGGGCCTTAATTGCTCAATTAAGGCCCTGCTTTAACTAAAGCGGTATATTTCGTGAGCGATACATAATTACACTTTGTTTATTATGAAAAGGTCTCTTCTATTAAACTTAAATAAACTTTATTTTAATACATTCAGCAATATCACATCTGATGCAAAGCAAATCATTGTCAAATTTATTCCGTATGCTCACGCCAGAAGTACTCTGTGTTGGTCGTATTAAGACGGTTTGCTCGCCGTGAAATTACCATTCATAAGCGGAATGATATCGATTTTCCACTCGCATGACTGCCTGCGTACTATACTATCGACTCCATTTTGTATACGCATAGTTGGCAAAGGGCCAAACGATTACAGTGAATTAATAAACAGTAGAGGATATTTGTGCAAGCAGGAAAACTTACAATTTTTCGGCTTAATCAGTGATTAAATTGGAAAAAGACTGTGACAAAATGGCGGATGACGATAGGGAAATATATATCTTTAAAGCTAAGTTGGCTGAACAGGCGGAGAGATACGATGAAATGGCTAAGTTTATGAAAAAGGTCGCGGAAATGAGCGGCAATCAAGAGCTAGACTCAGAGCAAAGGAATTTACTGTCGGTGGCTTACAAAAATGTGGTCGGGGCACGTCGGTCCTCATGGCGGGTGTTATCCAGTATCGAGCAGAAGGAACCCCAGGAAAAGCAGACGAGTATATGCAAACAATACCGCGAAGATGTAGAGAAAGAACTGAAGGAAATCTGCAACGCGGTGATCGAACTTTTAAACAACACTTTGATACAGAAGGACAGCACAAACATGGAGAGCAAGGTGTTCTTCTTGAAGATGAAAGGTGATTACTACCGCTACCTTGCCGAGGTGACCCAGAGCAGTGAAGACAGGAGCAAGGTAGTCGAGAAGTCGAATGAAGCGTATAAAGAAGCAATGGAGCTTGCCGTGGCACATTTGGCCTCCACCCACCCGATCCGGCTCGGTCTTGCGCTGAACTATTCCGTGTTTCATTACGAGATCCGAAACGACCCTAGCCAAGCATGTAAACTGGCGAAAACTGCGTTTGACGATGCGATCGCAGAATTGGACAATTTGAATGAAGATGCATATAAGGATAGTACACTGATTATGCAACTGCTTAGGGACAATCTAACTCTCTGGACCTCGGAAAAAGATGGCGAGCAGGATGACGATCAATGAGGTTTATTGTGCCCATTCATGATAGGATATTATCGGAAGATGTAGTAACTTTTTATTCAATATAATGTTAAAAGTATGTTTTTGCAATATCTTAGGTATACAATTCATTATCATACGTATATTCATGTTTTGTGACAAAAACGCTTCACAACGTTGGTGAACTAGATCGCTCTTGAAATAACCTGAAATGAAACTGTTAACCGGAAATTCAAGCTTTATTAGCAGATAATGGCAAATAGGAGTGGTGAAAAGATAGTTACATTAGCGAAAGGCGTTAAGGCAAGATTACAGTGTACATGCATGTAAACAAAATATGGTTCAGCTTTTATCACGGGGAATGTGTGTTAAATATGATATCCAATAGATATGTGTGTATTATTATATGTATGTTGTCATTTTCGTGTTTTTCAGAAGTTACATATATGTCTTAATACCAAATATTTTAAACAGGAACTTTTAAAGGAGAGAGAGTGTGTACACATTTTTATTAGTAAGCACATTAAGCTCTTGCTTTTCTTATATTTCTAAAGATATTTCTTTCAATGGAAAAAAGAACCCATTAAAGTCACTTCATTCAGATTGATTGTTTTATGGTATCAGTTGTGAAACAGCGATTATATTGAAGGTGCGCCCTCGATCATTTTCAGATGCAGGGATTATTGATTTGCGAGTGTCTAACCTGACGATCAGGACATAATTTAGGGCGTCCAGGCGGTTTTCTGTAGGCATCAAGCGTCCAGGCTTCTGCAGACGAATATTGATGTACAAAACACAATATTTTGATTAGGCATGATTCTTTCTAGAGAATTCTTTTAGACATTTATTAGTACCTTTCTGCCTTTGAGTTGTTCAGACACTGTTTTAAAGGTAAACATTTCGGTAAAATTGTTGCTTTGTTGATGAATGAGATATAAAAGAATGCCACTATTAAAAGTTAAACTGAGATAAAACCGTGTTTGTTCATATCTCAAGTGTTGAAATCGAGCAGTCAAATAAATCACTTAAATATTGGAAAATTTGCTGACACCCATTTTTAAAGAGTGGATACAACCGAAACAAATACTGGAGTCGAGTTTTATCCAGATGGTTATCTAGTTACTTTTTGTGACCGTTTCATGGTTGTGCATGTAAATTACAAGTTGCACGTTCACACTTAGACAGAATACACACACACAATAAACCAGGTCAAAATGGCACAAACCGACAGCGTGCGCCTTCCTCTTCGTAACTTAGTAAATTGAAATACACTTGCTGTGCAATGACTAACGCTAAAAGTATTTTTGATTATGTAGGTAGGTTAGAAATTTTTCGCTGATATCAGCAGTTTCCTTTGTTAGTGGGTTTCAGCTCTCATGTTCTATTTATCTTAAAGGGCCTGTGGTCTTTATGTCGCATAGGAGTTGCATTAATTGCATAAATTCGCTGTTCTGTGTAATCTAATTCGTACAGCAACAGACAAAGCCACGGCCAACAACAGATCACGTGCGTCAGTTACGCAGAAGTTTTATTGGTGCCGATCTGTCGTTGATACTGGCCGAAATTTTGTATACGTGAATGAAATAAACCAACGTTTGATAAAACATCGAAACCGAGTCAAGCAAATATCAAATACATTATAAAACAAGTGTTAGGTTCTACTTAGAAAAGATGTTTCTGAATTGTTTATTGTTCAGTCCTGCTCCTGATATAGATCTAATGCTTTAGTATTATACGTTTTCCTAGTATTTGTAAAAAGAACATTACATTTTCAGGCCATCAAACGTGAGCTTTAAGAGCCGGGACAATCTTTTCCTCAAGCCTGCCTAGTATGCAAAATTTTTCCTCAGGCCTGACTGGTATGCAAAACCTTTCCTCAGGCTTGCCTGGTACGTAAAATCTTTCCTCAGGCCTGCCTGGTATGCAAAATCTTTCCTCAAACCTGCCAGGTATGCAAAATCTTTCATCAGGCCTGCCTGGTATGCCAAGTTTTTCCACAAAATCTTTCCTCAGGCTTGCCTTGTATGCAAAATATCTGTTATGCAAAATCTTTCCTCAAACCTGCCTGGTATGCAAAAGCCTCCTCAGGCTTGCCTGGTATGCAAGATCTTTCCTCATACTTGCCTGGGATGCAAAACCGTTAAAGAGACAAGCCCTAAAATTTACAGCATTCCATTTTATATGAGAGAACAGTATTTTTAACGAATCATTACCCGGTTTAAAAAGGATGTTAATGTGTCAGTCAAAACACAACAGGTTCACTAAATACATATGTTTTAATCTTTATATAAAGCGTTGTTTTACGATTTTTAAGTTAATAGCTATTTGTTACAAATACACACTTCCTTAGTATCTATATGCTCAAATAAAAATTGTCTTATTTACATTATTAAAAAAATTAATGCATGTATGGGCCAATAAAATACATATTCAGTCATGGTTTATTCTATGGTACTTCTGAAGGGCGTTAACTAAATTCAAATAAGGTTGAGGTAATGTACGTTTAACTAATGTACATGATCACGTGTCAGGTGAGGCTGATAACTTGATTTCTTATTAAGCATCAGCCGTTATCAAAACGAAAATAGAAATCATGACGTCACAACTTTAAACTTTCGTTTTCTCTCGTCATATATTCAAGACAGAATGGCGACGCATGTCCCAAGATGAATCATACGTAGGCGTCCAGGAAGTAAAACTAATCAAGAACATGCGTTTATTAAGACCTTTATTTTCATATATGATAATTATGATTATACAAGATTTAATAATCATAATACATGTTATATAGTTATTAGCACTATAAACACAATGGGGTTGATTCGTAAGTTTTTTTCAGCTTCTCCATTTTTTGTTTTGTTTTGAAAGGTTTAGTATGACTACAGGGCAATAAATATCTTTTTGCAGTACAGTATAAAACCCAGTATTAGCCAAATTATGACGTCCCAGACGGCTTTTAGTAGCAGCTTCCAGTGGACCGGGTCAATCTGCCAATTCACGGGAAAGAACCGATAGAAGATGGCGTGACACAGATAGAGAACCAAAGGGTTCATGCCTGCAATATAATACTAGAAAAATAAACATCAAAATATCTTAATATTTACTCAGACATGTCAGACACAGAACTTTGCATCCCTTGCTGAACCAGATGTTTAAAATAAAAGGTAATACTGTGATGGAGTGATTACTTCGAAACCATATTTCTTTTAAGTAAAGTTTTACTCATAAGATTCCATTGACATGAAAACAAAGTTTCATGCCATGTAGTGGTTCTGTCAAGTCGAGACAATATGTTGTCTCTACAAAGGAATTTTACCTGCGAAAATGAAAGGTGTTCCGTTCCAGAGTTTGAATACATCCACAAGTAGGTACAGCAACCCGAGTAAAAAGTAACCAAAACACGCCGTCACCAGTGCAAACGATACTGACCACAGATTCTTGTTTAGAGGTAAGATACCGTCATTCTTAGAAAAGTTGCACAAAACTGCGCCGACAGCACCCTGTGGGATAACCCATAGATGCAACATATTTCATGAATAAGAGAATATACTGACATATTAAATGAATGAAAGACGGTATGTTCAAAAGATTTAAAAAATTTTCTTCCAGTCATAAACATATATTTTATGCATGTCAGCACTATTATCTTCTTTGAAATGCGGGAAATTTCGTTTCTTTAAATTTATTCACAAATACAAATCATTAATATGTTGAAATACGCTACCTGTTTTCAACATTGAATAAGATAATTCATTATTGTTACACAAAAATGACTCTGGCGTTTATTTTCATCGTACTGTGTAAGGGATCTTACAATATATTAGAAATGCATGTATTTGAGAGCCCCGCCCGCCGTACAGAAAAAGATCTATTTCGACTGTAATTGGTATATACCGTAATAAGCGACCAAACCAGCAGCCTGATAAGCCTACCAGCATGTCCTCGAAAGCATATAAAGATGCGACCCGCCTGCAAATATAACATTCTGCGTAAATCTCAAAGCAACCACTGAAACAACACTAAATAGTAAATACTATAATAGAAAGTTTAAATATCTGAATGATACATGGATACAAAGTTCTACCCTGTGATTGATTTAAAATAAAGATTACCTTACAGAGTTTCTGAGAAATTTTCATCTCTTTGCCCTGAGTCAAACACGATTCTTTTTCTAGAACATATAACAATATAGGTTGCTTCCAAAAAAAAAACTTATTTGATTGCCTCAAGATAAATATTGCATTTAGCCGGTAAGTATTATATATAGCATAGAGAAGTATCAATCGTGTTATTACTTGCAAACCCAGAAAGCATAGAAATATTGACGTAAGCGTTCCCAAAATTCCCTCGGGGTCAAATGGCACGGTCGTCTGGAAAATCGTCTGCAAAGTAACACAGCACATGTCATCAATAGAAATCAATGCTCAACATCTGAAATCAGCTGCGCAGGCAGTAAAATTCTATAGATATATCTGTCAGTCAGCCCTGATGCGAGAAAACCAACGTCCCAAGTTGTGGATAAATTTGGACCATGTCCCAGAATGGTTTCTACATCTGCAGCCTTCATAGTTGCGAATTTATCGAATTTATTATCATATTCATAACAGTTTCCAAGCTGAAAATAATCTTTTTATTCCAGGAATAGGAATTATGGCGAACGTTTTTATAAATTCTGTGAACAGAAAGCTGGAAAGTACTGTCGATTAAATATCTTATACACATAACATCAATTTTTTTATAAAAATAAAAATATAAATGTTTTAAAAGCAATAACATTGAACTTTTATATGTACGTGAAAAATTAAAGTGTTAAGTTAATGAAATAAAAAAAATGAAAATATGCAGCTTCATAAAATTATCTATCGGGAACTTTCTTCTAGAGATGTCTAGTTAGGCAGTGTAAAATCATTATTCTTACTTTCGGTGTAGGGTTGCCATACATATGGTTTTCTCCTAACACCAGTCTATCTATATACCCGGCCGCACCACCAGTACAGTTTTCATATCTCTTACTCTCATGCAAGCCCCCAGGGCCAATGTAACCCCTGAATGAAATGTCAAAATATGAAAAAAAAACATGAAAAGAGATCCATTTCAGACTATATTTTTGTAAGGATTGGTAATTGTGTATATAAGTTTGAAATAAGTTGGAGTGATACAAGTTTTTCTTAGTTTGATATCTTAGCACTATCGTATACACTCCATGATCAGTAGGCAACCTGTTCTTCATCAGACGTTTATCATTACTGTCAATAAACTGTAAATCTGTGTCTATGTAGAACATGTGGAAAGTCTTGAAGGCGCATATAAGTAAATGTGAGTCATTGAAAATTCCTTACAACATCAAATTACTTTTTATACATGAAAACTTACGTCGGACAGCCAGGTACAGGAAGGGCAAAAGTCAAGGCCAGATACGTTGCTAAGATACTGAGACAGATGATCCAGTCTGGCAGAATAACAACAAAATCTCTGATCCAAAACCAGCGTTTGTTCTAAGATGAGAAGAAATATAATGATTCATTCTTACAACCCAGACATACGGATAAGTATATTTACATATCGACTATTATGTGAATTCGTCACGATAAATCTTCTTCTTGAAATAATTCTTAATTTACCTCAGTCATAATAATAATCCCATCTCATTACAATACATTATATATAGACACTCTGTTTATTATTTAGAAGGTTTGGTATTCAGGCAGTCCGGTTTGCAAACTCCAGATTATGTTTTCTGAGATCCGTCTCTCAGAAAGAATCGGACAACAACGTTTTTCTATAAATAGAATACGAATTATAAGGAAAACTATTACCTTGCCGATATCTTTATGTTTGGCGAAAATTGTCCGTGTCACAGCCACTACAAAGTAACTAAGGCTAAGTCTCTGAAGCACCCCCATGATCCGCAGATGTTTAAGATCAACCGCTGGAAACATACAAAAACACCTTCAGCGCTCATATCTGACTGTAAAGACTGTGTACTCAGCATTCCCAATGATTATTTTTATACATTATTCAAGTAAATTCTTGAGTAGACTTTATTTCATAACCCTTCCTTTGACATTTGTGGAATGCCTGGACTTGGACTAAGTGTTCTAATGTCTAAAATAAGCATGTGATATAAATATAATCTATTCCTTATCGCAACAGATGCACATGAGAGTGACATCTTACAACAAGAGGTAAGCGTTTAACTTAGACTTTAAACATATTACGGTCATCAGTTACCAGCTGCATTGAAAGAACCATATCTGGCTTCAAAGAAATCAGATCTTGGTGATTATAGTTGAGAATCGAACTTTCGTCCTGTGCAAGTCAGAGGTTCGACCATAACTGTTTGACTTGTTCACGATGTAAAAAGGTCTATAATAGGTCTTAGAAGTAGTTTTTCATTGTGAAATGCCCTAACAAAATACACTCACGTCCCCAGTTTGTATTCAGGATAATACCGAAAGCAAAGAGCAGACAACTCCTTCGAACAACCTTCCAGAAAATCCAGCTTCGAGATTTACCTCTCTTGAACATGCCTTTAAAAGAGTAGTTTATTGAAGTGCCCATAATGAAAACAAACCTGTAATAGAATAAATATAGGATGGTCAACCTTTATTCGTCTGTCCCACAGCCTAGCCTCCAACTTGGAAAATGAAACTAATAAGACATAGAGTACTTGATATATTCACAAGGTATGTCAGAGTCGTAAAGTTACAATGTATCTACATCGAGGTCAATATTTGTTTTCCTTATCTTGATTTTTCTTCGTGGAATAAACATCATTTCATTGCAGATTATTGCTTCCAGGGGTTGTTCAGTAAACGTACCAGAAGGATATACAGGTCAAGGCAAATTTTCTAGACTGGCCTTTTCAACATGAATCCTCCTAATTTCATCTGTGCAGATCAAGTTAGTGAGCAAATATTACTTACCAAGGAAATACAAGGTCAGCCACGGTCAGACCATTCCAGGGAGGATGCTCGAAGAACCAAAAGCCACCTCCGCCATAATTAACGAAGATCATTATCACTAAGCTGAGTCTGTACGTGAACAATTCAGAGATTTATTTCTATAAGACACGTCTGTACGTGAACAATTCAGAGATTTATTTCTATAAGATACGTCTGTACGTGAACAATTCAGAGCTTTATTTCTATAAGATACGTCTGTACGTGAACAATTCAGAGCTTTATTTCTATAAGATACGTCTGTACGTGAACAATTCAGAGCTTTATTTCTATAAGATACGTCTGTACGTGAACAACTCAGAGCTATATTTCTATAAAATACGTCTGTACGTGAACAATTCAGAGCTTTCTTTCTATACGATTCTTTATCGTTACATAATGATATTAAAAAAACTCATTGTACAAAAACAGCAATAAGACATATAACAGCAACATATAACAGCAACATATAACAGCAACATAGAATGAAAATAAAGTAAAAAGACATGGGGAATAAATAGGACGGAAAGAAAAAAATGTCGAAAGATAGTCAAACAAAAATGTGGAAATGTACAAGACGACAAAGAAAGAGAAAAGAAATTGTAAGAAAAAGAAAAGGAATAAAGAAGAAAGAAAGAAACAAACAAACAAAAGGAAAGAAAGTGATAATACTTAATAAAACTGACATCCAAGAATAGTTCTAATTGGGTTTTAGGACTGGGATTATCTCTGATTTACCTACAAATATAACCGGAATAAACTTGTAACAGTAATTCGCCTACCCATCACCAGCTCGCCCCCGACCTCCACCCTCACCAAAAAAAAAAGAAAAACAAAGAATTAAATAAATTGCGTAATGTTATGTTATACCCCCTGAATGTGTCGAGTGAATGTAGTCTCTGTCGCTTGTTGTGCGTGTTCACCTGTTCGTCTTTAGCAACAGATTCTGATGACATAGTCACCATTGCCTGTAATTCAAAATAGTTCGATCAGTGGAGGGATGTCATTGGTACAGGAGATGAGCGTCGTAAATCGTGGGTTCGAAACCAGACCGTATGTTGAAGATCTTAGTTCTGGCGCGATCACGGGACTAGAGTCCAGAAGTACAGTGACATAAAGAGATTATTGTATGCAAAAAAATGGATCATATAATTTGCTGTAATAGACAGCTGATAAACCTTGTACCAATCCATGAAATATCGAGAGAGAAACAGACAATCTGACAGCTTAAATATTCGTCGAACCTTCCAAAAGCAACCTAAAGTATCAGTAAGCAAAACTCAAACGGCGAATTAAAAAATCCCCATTCATAACATACAAAAACTTGACAAGTAAAACCACGTTTTCTCCAAAGTAAATGATAAGAAAATGTAGAAATTAAGGAAACCTGACATATATTACCATGTTTGATGCAGACTAAAAGATAAGAAATTAACAACATATAAGAAACATGACAAATGTCCCCATGGTTCCTGCAGGCTAAAGGATAAGAAATTGTAAACATACAGGAAAAATGACAAATGTCCCCATGGTTCCTGCACACTAAAGGATAAGAAATTGTAAACATACAGAAAAAATGTCAAATGTCACCATGGTTCCTGCAGGCTAAAGGATAAGAAATTGTAAACATACAGGAAACATGACAAATGTCCCCATGGTTCCTGCAAGCTAAAGGATAAGAAATTGTAAACATACAGAAAAAATGTCAAATGTCAGCATGGTTGATGCAGGCTTAAGGATAAGAAATTGTAAACATAAGGGAACGGAAAAATGACCCCATGGTTCCTGCAGACTAAATGATAAGAAATTGTAAACATACAGGAAACATGACAAATGTCCCCATGGTTCCCGCTTGACTAAAGATAGGAAATTGTAAACATACAGGAAAAAATGTCAAATGTCAGCATAGTTGATGCAGGTTTAAGGATAAGAAATTGTAAACATAAGGGAAGCATGACAAATGTCCCCATGTTTCCTGCAGACTAAAGGATAAGAAATTGTAAACATACAGGAAACATGACAAATGTCACCATGGTTCCCGCATAACTAAAGATAAGAAATTGTAAACATACAGGAAAAAAATGTCAAATGTCAGCATAGCTGATGCAGGCTTAATGATAAAAAATTGTAAACATACAGGAAACATGACAAATGTCCCCATGGTTCCTGCAGGCTAAAGGATAAGAAATTGTAAACATACAGGAAACATGACAAATGTCCCCATGGTTCCTGCAGGCTAAAGGATAAGAAATTGTAAACATACAGGAAACATGACAAATATCCCCATGGTTCCTGCAGGCTAAAGGATAAGAAATTGTAAACATACAGGAAACATGACAAATGTCCCCATGGTTCCTGCAGGCTAAAGGATAAGAAATTGTAAACATACAGGAAACATGACAAATGTCCCCATGGTTCCTGCAGGCTAAAGGATAAGAAATTGTAAACATACAGGAAAAAATGTCAAATGTCAGCATGGTTGATGCAAGCTTAAGGATAAGAAATTGTAAACATACAGGAAACATGACAAATGTCCCCATGGTTCCTGCAGGCTAAAGGATAAGAAATTGTAAACATACAGGAAACATGACAAATGTCCCCATGGTTCCTGCAGGCTAAAGAATAAGGATTGTAAACAAACAGGAAAAAAGTTCAAATGTCAGCATGGTTAATGCAGGCTTAAGGAAAAGAAATTGTAAACATAAAGGAAAACATGACAATGTCACCATGTTCCCGCATGACTAAAAATAAAAAATTGTAAACATACAGGAAAAGATGACAAATGTCACCATCTTTCTGCAGGCTTAAGAATAAGAAATTGTAAACATATAGGAAACATGACAGATGTTACCATGTTTCTGCAGGCAAAAAGATAAGAAATTGTAAACATATAGGATACATGACAAATGTCACCATATTCCCGCATGACTAAAGATAAGAAATTGTAAACATACATGAATCATGACAAATGTTTCCATGTTCCCGCATGACTTAAGATAAGAAGTTGTAAACATACAGGAATCGTGACAAACGCACCATGTTCCCGCACGACTAAAGATGATAAACTGTAAACATACAGGAATCATGACAAATGTCACCATGTTCCCGCATGATCAAAGGATAAGAAACTGTTAACATACAGGAATCATTGACAAATGTCACCATGACTCTGCATGCTTAAAGATAAGACATTGTACACATACGTTCAACATGACAAAAGTCACCACGGTTCCTGCAGGCTTAAGGATAGGAAAATGTAAACTTAAAGGGAACATAAGAAATGTCATCAAGGTCCCTGCATCCTTAAAAATAAGAATTTGTAAAAATACAGGAAACATGACAAATGTGACGAAGGTCCCTGAAGGTTAAAGGATAAAAAAAGCTAACATACAAGAAACCTGACAAATGTCACAAAGGTTACTGCGTCTTTAAAATAAAAATATTGTAAACATACAGGAAACATGACAAATGTCACTATTTTCCAGCATGCTAAAAGATAACAAATAGTAAACATACAGGATGCATGACAAATGTCACTATGATTCCTGCAGGCTTAAGGATAAAAAATTGTAAACATAGAGGAAACATGACAAATGTCATCATGGTTCCTGTAGGCTTAAGGATAATAAATTCTTAACATACAGGAAACATGACAAGTGTTACCATGGTTCCTGCAGGCTTAAAGATAAGAAATTGTAAACATACAATTAAGTTGAATTAACTTAACAAATGTCACCATGTTCTTGCAGGCTTAAAGATAAGAAATTGTAGACATACAGGAAACATAACAAATGTAACAATGGTTCCTGCAGGCTTAAGCATAAGAAATTTTAAACATACAGGAAACATGACAAATGTCATCATAGTTACTGCAAGCTTAAGGATAATAAATTCTAAACATACAGGAAACATGACAAATGACCCCATGGTTCCTGCAGGCTTAAGAATAAGAAATTGTAAACATACATGAAACATAACAACTGTCACCATGGTTCCTGCAGGCTTAAAGATAAGAAATTGTTAACATACAGTTAACATAACAAAGGTCACCATGTTCCTGCAGGCTTAAAGATAAGAAATTGTAAATATACAGGAAACATCAGAACTGTCACCAAGGTCCCTGCAGGCTTAATGATAAGAAATTGTAAACATACAGGGAACATCACAAACGTTACAAAGTTCCCTTCAGGCTAAAGGATAATAAATTGTAAAAATACAGTCAACATGACAAATGTTACCAAGGTTCCTGCAGGCTTAAGGATAAAATTTAAAAAAATACAATCAAGAGGAAAAGTGTTACAATGGTTCCTGCAGATGTAAGGATAATAAATTGTAAACATACAGTCAACATGATAAGTGTAGCAATGGTGTCTGCAGGCTTATAGATTACAAATTTAACAAGAGGGCCATGATGGCCCTGGATCGCTCACCTGAGTACTTTGCCTGAGGGTCTACCGTTAAGCAAACATCAGATGTAACAGAACATTTTCTAACTGAAGATATTCAAAGATCTCATATTTAATAAAAAAAATTACCTTGCCATTGAGGAGGAGATGCTGTTTGATTTCTTTTCTATTTTTAGCTTTTACAGCCCTTATGTGCAGTGGAGCAGAACGGTTTGAGCAATTTAAGTAAAGGGCATTATAAGGAACATTTCTGTCAAATTTGGTTTAAAATGGCCAAGTGGTTTTGGAGGTGATGTCATTTGAAGCCAAATATTGATGAAAATCAATTTTTAGCTCTGGCAGCCATTTTGTTCAATGGAGCGGAACCGTTTTAGCAATTTTTTAGAGGGCTACGTATGGAACATTTCTGTAAAATTTGGTGGAAAATTACCCAGCCGTTTAGGAGGAGATGTTGTTTGAATGTTTTTCCTTTTTTAAAAACGTATGGTTAAAATAGCTTTGTGGTTTAGGAGGAGATGTCATTTAAAGTAAAATGTTGACGACGGACGACGGACACAGGGTGATCACAATAGCTCACCCTGCTCAGGTGAGCTAAAAATTCAGTCAACATTATAAATGTCTCCATGGTTCCTGCAGGCTAAATGATAAGAAATTTAAAAAAACAGTCAACGTGATAAGTGTAACAATGGGTCCTTCAGGCCCCAAGATAAGTAATTGTAATCATACAGTCAACAAGATAAGTGTAACATAGTTCCTGCAGGCTTAAGGATCATAAATTGTAAACATACCGGAAACATGACAAATGTCATTCAGGTTCAAACAGACTTAAAGATAAGAAATTGTAAGCATATAGTCAACATGATAAATCAAACAATGTTCCCTGCAGGCTTAAGGATAAAAAATGTTAACATACAGTCAACATGACTAATGTCACCATGTTCCTGTAGGCTTAAGGATAAAAATTGTAAACATACAGTCAATGTGATTACATTACAAAGTATTACAATGATTCCTGAAGGCTTAAGGATAAGAAATTGTAAACATACAGGTTATAATGGTTCCTGCAGGAGAAAATAGAGTAAACATAACAAATTTATCCATGGTTCCTGCAGACTTAAGCGTAAGAGATTGTTAACATACAGGAAACATTACACGTGTTACCAAGGTCCCTGCAAGCTTAACGATAAGAATTTATAAACATACAGGAAACATGACAAATGTTACCAAGGTCCCTGCAAGCTTAAGGATAAGAATTTATAAACATTCAGGAAACATGACAAATGTTACCAAGGTCCCTGCAAGCTTAAGGATAAGAATTTATAAACATACAGGAAACATGACAAATGTTACCAAGATCCCTGCAAGCTTAAGGATAAAAATTTATAAACATTCAGGAAACATGACAAATGTTACCAAGATCCCTGCAAGCTTAAGGATAAGAATTTATAAACATACAGGAAACATGACAAATGTTACCAAGGTCCCTGCAAGCTTAAGGATAAGAATTTAAAAACATACAAGAAACATGACAAATTTTACGAAGGTCCCTGCAAGCTTAAGGATAAGAATTTATAATATACAGGAAACATGACAAATGTTACCAAAGTCCCTGCATGTTTAAGTATAGGAATTTATAAACATAAAGGTAGCATGACATTTGTTACTTAGGTTCCTGCATGCGTAAGGATAAGAATTTATAACCATACAGGAAACATGACAACAGTTATGATTTTTGCAGACTTAAGGATAAGAGAATGTAAACTTACGGCGTTGTTTGTTACAGCTGTCTCCTTTTCTTGATTTACATCATGGTGATGATCTAACTCGTACGACGTCTCTTCATGTACCCTCACTCTGAACACCGAAACATCCGAAGTAAACATTATTTTATGTTATATTTTATTGTAAATAATTTGTATTAAAAATAATCAAGACACAACTAAAAACGCACTTTAGTTGACCTGCGACATTTTCACCAGGCATTAAGTTCATAATCTAGGCAGACCCAAATTCAACAGTAATTGTTTTCTTGTCTCTGTAGATTGGCTGCGTTTCTTTGACTTAAACATTCAATCATAAGTAAAACAAAGTTCTTAGAATAAAGCATGATTATTTGAGTGTTTTCTTGCTTTACAAAAGAGCAAGTATTGCAAAGGTGTAAGATATTTTAAATAGATATGTGAAGAAGAATTAGATTTAGTTAAACTATACCGGTAGCAGTATGACACGGCTTTCACTATCATCCAGAGGACCACCACTCCTATACCCACGTACAGAATAGCTGAGGGGTAAAAAAATACAAACAATAATCTTGAAAGGCACCGAACTCTATTTCTTGCTTGTCACCTCTCCACTGTAACCAGTTAAATGTATTTTTTGTTGT